>JANHFX010010466.1:0-56376 GCA_027560015.1 Chloroceryle amazona
ATCCTCACAGCCTCTGTTGGACTCTTTCCAGTAGATCCCTGTCGCTCTTAAACTGGGGAGCCCAAAACTGGACCCAGGAGGGCTGCAGGAGGGGTGGTGTGATGCTGCCGTGGGGTATTTCTGCTCTGCCTGCAGGCTGTGCCCTATCAAATGCTGCTGATAGGGTTGAGAATATTATGGTATAGTTACAAACTCTCCTGCCTGGCCTTGCTGGCTGAGGGTGATGAAAAGCAGGAGCTGGAGGATGTGTTTTGTCTGAAGACATACACCAGTTTGCAGAGAAAATGAATTCACTTTCTATTCTGTGATTCTGGTTTTATTATTTTATCTCCCCCCCAAGTTCATGCATTATCTTCTGCTTCAGGTCTCAATGCAAGTGGCATCGTGAGGGTTAAATTTAAGGATTTTTCAGAGTTCTCATGGATTGCTGATATAAAATGGCTGGGTTTTTTGGTTTGATTGTGTTTGGTTGTGTAGTGATTTTGTGGTTTGTGGGTTTTTTTCTTATTTATTTTATTTTATTTTCATTTTGGTTGTTTGGTTTTCCTTTTCTCCTCCTCTCTCCTCTTTCTTCCTTCTCCTTTTTCTTTTCCTTTTCCCTTTTCTTAATATACGATGTGATTCTCAGCTGTGGCACTAGATGGTGTTCAACCAAGCAGGAGCAGGGAGATAAAGCTGGAATCCCAAACAGAAAATCAGTGAGGTTGAATCCAAAGGAATTACAGCTCAGGTGTTACCCAGGTGAATGAGGACTGCATTCCTGAAGCCAAAATTTGTTTGAAATCTTCAGGTTTCAGCACCCCTTTTGAAAATCAATAGCATTGATATGTACCCTGCATGTAAAAAGAAAATGAAACCCAAGAAAGTTCAGATTCCAGCTCAGACCCATCTTCAGCCCTTATATAATCAATAATAATAAAGGACTAAATCTAACAATAAACAATATAGATTCTGAGGAAATGAAAAATATCATGCCTGGTTCCCTGGAGGAATTTCAATTTATACAAACTCTTAAACAGGAGGAAGATGTTTCTCAAAATGAGTTACGTTGTCCTTGTCTAGAAGGTTCCCCTCGGTGGGCATGGTATATATGTGAGCATAAACCCTGCTATAAACAAGTGCTGGGTGGAGTGTGACTGCACCAGCACAGATTTCTAGGCCCTCTCATCTTCTAGGTGAGGGAGAAATTGGGTGCTGTGTCCTTATAGCAATAATGGGATGCTTGAGGCCACCAGATGAGCAGACTTGGAAAAGAAACGAAATAAAAACAACGCCCCCCACACACAAAAAACCCACCCAAAACAACAAACGAAATCCCTAAACAAGCTCAAACCGACAACAAAAGAAACCAACCCAAAACAAAACTAAAAAAGAAAATAATAATTAAAAAAAAACCACACACAAAAAAAAAAGAAATAAGAAAGCCACCCCCTTCAAAACAGTCCCAAAAGTGCTTCAGGGCACTTAGGCAAACGGAGTTTGCTGAGTACAGTGCACTGTGTGTACTCTCTCAGTGTATAAGCTAGAAATAACTGCCACGAGGTCTTGTCTAGGAAAACCATTTACAACAGTCATACAACAAGCACTGAGTTTGGCAAGCCAAGGGCTTTCCTCTGGTGAAGCTGTGTGGTACCTCTGTAAGCCTCAGAAAACTCTGGATATGGGCAATCTCAAATTAAGCTGTGAAGCTCTGTTAAACCAAAACAGGCACGGTATTAATAAAAGGTTAGAAACAAATGAAGCGATCTTTCTTCAGCTGGATCTCAGCCCTAAAATACATTTACGATGATGGAATTGGCAGGGCTTTTATTTTCATTTCAGTTTAGCATTACTAAATATTGTCCCAGTATAGCAAGATATATGTACAGCTGTGATTAGTCATCTCAAAAGGGTTATCAGCCGTTGGAATGGTCTGCCCAGGGCACTGGTGGAGTTGTCATCCCAATGGCGTGTGGACCTGGTGCTCGTGGACATGGTTTGGTGGTGAGCTTGCAGTGTTGGGCCAAGGGTTGGACTAGATCATCGTGAAGGTCTCTTCCAACCAAAGACATTCTGCGATACCTAGAAACAGCCCAATTTACCCCAGTGACTGGGGTGTGGAACATCACCCTGCTAAGGAAAGCTGGGTCTCTTTAGCTTGGAGGAGAGGAGCCTGAGGGGTGACCTCATTAATGTTTATAAATATGGAAAGGGTGAGTGTCAGGAGGATGGAGCCAGGCTCTGCTCAGTGACAACCAATGGTAGGATAAGAGGAGATGGGTGCAAGCTGGAATATAGAAGGTTCCATGTAAATGTAAGGGGAAACTTTTCCATATTGAGGGTGACAGAGCCTGGCCCAGGCTGCTCAGAGGGGTTGTGGAGTCTCCTTCTCTGGAGACATTTAAAACCCACCTGGACACGTTCCTGTGTGACATGCTCTAGGTGATCCTGCTCTGGCAGGGGGGTTGGACTCGATCTTTTGAGGTCCCTCCAACCCCTACCATTCTGTGATTGTGGTGAAGTGTTTGCAGCACCAGCTGCATTTCCATTCTCCTGTGAAACAGCAGAAAATAGCTAAAACCAGCCACATTAAAAGAAAATAAAAATTGAGCATCATCAACAGCAGCAAAGTCCTGGTGGCAAGGAGGGGCAGGTTATGGTGTTGGATCTGTGGGGCCATCACCCCTTTCATCTTTGGGACGTCTGCTCTGAATGTGCCACCATGGCTGGGAGCAACAGCTGCTGTAACCTGACGGGTGCTGAACCTGAAGCAGGTTGGATGATTCCAAGCCCATTCTACGTAAGCAGCAAACACTGGTGGCTGTGTGGGACACGGGTGGGCTCTAGCCCCCAGCCAGCAGGGGTGGCTTGATGGTCTCTGTGTGCAGGGTCAGGCATCCAGCATCACTACCATTTCTAGCATCCATTCTTTCACCCAACTGTTTCTTTCATCTCCCCACCCTTGTGGAGAAGTGCTGTGTCCCACCTCCTGACACCAGCAGGGAGATGTTTCCCCACACTTGGAGCTGCCTCGTTGCCTCTTAAGCTTGAACAAGCACAAGCAGCTCTTCCTATGGACAAGGGCTTCTGCTTTCTTGTCCCACGTGTGTTTGAGCCTCTGCAGAGTTGATGTAAGGTCACAAATGCCCAGGCTGAAGCACTCTGAGCCATTTATCTATTTTTTCATTTATTGTGCTCCTATGAACACATTGTCCTTACATGGAGCTTTTCCTTTCTAGCTCTCCAAATGTTTCATGTACCTGAATTACATCTGAGATCAATTCCCTGGGATGAATCGCCAGGTGACTCAGGGACAAAAGGTATTGAGCTCCCAGTCCAGCCTGTGGGCTGGCAGCCTTTGATGTGGTCAATGATCTGGGAAGCTGCTCCTAAACCTTGGGGCCAAACTAAATAGTGAGGAGAAGCATGAGGATTACCACGTGGGATCAGACCCTTTATCTTGAGGTTTGTGGGTTTTTCCCATAGCCTAACTCTTCCTGTGCAGATCCAAACCAAGTCCCAGCTTCAAAAGGTCCTTTGTTTAATCAACAGGATGCTTTTTTTTAATTATTTTATTATTGGTTTACCTATTGATGTTTGTTGTTTTGCATGAGTTCTATCAAGCCAGCATCTCTTCCCCTACAGCTGAGACAATCAAGTGATGTATGAAATATATAATGCTCTTTGATTAATATTAAATGTGGAGAACAAACACATTTGGAAGGTCTTTATCTTCTGATAGACTCAATTACTTGTGGTGCTGAGGCTTGTGACAACTCCCCGGGGACACGTGGGGTGTCATCCTTGTTTTCCAAGCCTCGTTACCAATGAGCAAAACTTAGACCTTCTCTCACTATTGCCTTATTTTTTGGTTGCATTTCTAATGTTTTAGATATTTCTTGGTTCTTTAGTGTCTCACAATTGTACTGAGGTTTTGTAATTGTTGTTTTTTACTTTTAAAAGGCAGCAGTTTGCAATTATTAAGACTTCATCTACTGTTTGCTCTGTATTTCCTGATACAGCCAAAAAAAGGGCTCCTTTATGCTTCAGAAGTCAAGGTTTTCTTTATGTGCAATATCATATCAGGTCAAAATTTGCCCAAAATAATAAACAGGCATCTATAACAACTTTGCTTTATTGCATTTTAAATGAATTTCATATTCTTTGCCGATGACAAATGTTAGGAGGGAAAAGGTATTTTTGTGAATGAAAGATGTATTAAATATAGTTGAAAAGGAATTTAAAGCCTGCATGAGGCTCTGCAAAGCTGTTCTTTTCTGGCCAGAAACAGCTTTCTCCTGCCTACAAATGGCTTTGAACAAAATCAGTGGTATTGCCACCAGTCATTACACATTTCTGTTATGTCTCTTCTGCCTTTCACAGCTTTTCTTGGCATTTTGCATCCAACTGTTTGCTCAGTGAGATAAGGAAAGGGCCATAGCTGTGAGTAAATATTCCAGACTTTTAGGAAACACTGAAGAAGTGTTGTTGAATTTGTTGGAAGGATGACAATTGGGGTAGGGGGGTGAGTTTGGGAATAGAATGAACTTCTGTCAGCATTGACTGGGGCTGGAAGGGTATTGGAGAGGAAAGAGAGGACACTTGACAGTGATAAGTACGAATGCTTTCAATATGTTTTGACCTTAGAGTTGGTGCTATCAGCTGTGGTGAATCGATAGTATCTCTCCAAGGTGGGGCTGACCTTGGCCATGTTCATGTGACATTTAGCGTGTACCCTCATCCCAGGCAGGCGGGTGGGTTCGTGCGTTGTTGGCTTATGCTTTCATTAAGCTGCATTAGCAACTAAAACTGAACAAAACTAAAGATTGAGATGATGTGGATGTGTTAGAGGGACTGGGGGAGAGAAGACCTCCCTCTGCTGTAGGAAAGAGCTGAAGGCAGACTGAAAGCTGGTGATGCTCCCACCTCTCGTTTCATCAACATCCAATGCTGGACACCAGATTGGTGGAGCTTTCACTAGGGCTTCAGAAGGCATTTGGTATTATCTCTTACAGCACAGCTTCTCTTGCTGTTGCTCATCTCTGCAAGTTATTTGTAAATAAAGGACCTTCCTTTTTGCCTATAACAGAATTGCACAGATAAATCAGCACTCGGCTCTTTCCTGTTTGTTGCTGCAGCCACCTGCGATTTCATCTGTGAAGTCTTCACATCGGATGGCCTCTCCAGAGGCTTAAAATGAATCACAGAACAAAATGAAGCCTGACCTTATGCCATATGTATTTTTTATGACTAGAGCTTATCAGACACCATAGCCTACCTTGCACCGGAAAAAAACCCCAACCCTGGCTGATGTATCCTAGCAGAAAGAAAGAGAAGTTGTTTCTCCAAGGCTTGATGATACCATCAGCCTTGTCCATGTGCTTCACCCAAGCGTGACCTTGCTTAAGAATAAAGCCATTTCTGAGCTCTGTTTTAAACGTGGCCTAACAGAAGCCCAATTGCTCGGCGGCAGTTGAGCGTGGAGGGAAGGGGTGTTGTGCCGGCGCTGCTGTTGCCGCTCGGCTTTGACGGTAATCAGGTTGGGCAGACGTCTCCGACATGTGCGGCTAATGGGCTGCCGTGCTGGGCAGGGACCAGACCTCCAAACTCTTTCCGCTCCACAGCAAATGCACAGGCCTGAGCACATGGATAAAAAAAAAATCCAGCCCCTTCTGCATTTAGCATCGTTGTTCAATTCTGCCCTGGCTTCTGTGTTCGCAAATTGGTGGTGCTTTGCACTTGGAAGGTGGAATTTTCTGCATGGGGTTGGTTCTTTTAGTTTTGTTTTGTTTTGTTTTGTTTTTTTTTGGGGGGGAGTCCTTTTTTTGAGTCTTTTTTAAATTTTATTTGTTTGAAATGGCTAGTTAAATTATTGATAAGATCTTACAACTGAGCTAATTCACTTCAATTTATCCAGTAGACAAAACTATTTATAATTAACAGAGAAGCAGAGGTCACTTCGGTGTAGAATAGCTGCCAAGCCAAATGAATAACAATTAGGCAGGGTCTTTTTTTTTATGCTAAGCTAAAAATTATGCAAGGGCTACCTTCTGAATAGCCTTGAAATGATTAGCAAGAGATTCAGGTGACAGGCTCTGGGGAAGGGGGAAAGAAATCCAGGGGGGGGCTCAAAACTCTGCACTTATTTATCTGGTTTGACTAGCTAGGTTGGCGCGGGAAACAAATGATCTTTTAAAATAAACCTTATCTTTAAATCACAGTGACAGCAGAAGCTATTGTAGGAACATGACCATACATAATTGAAAAGGACAAAGGGTGAGGGGTTTACATAAGAAGAATAGGATTTGAGTGGTGACTTGCTTTGCCTGTCAGGATTTGCCTGGGCAGTTCCTAGGGCTGCTGGCATCTGCCTGGTTCAGGTGGAAACTACTGTTCTCAGTTACATAACCTTTGGGGTTTTTTAACATTAAGATGGGGATAATATGTCCCTAAAACATCCCCACCACCTTGCTATAGGTTCCTCTGGGGCTCGTATGCTACTTGAGGAAGCAAGATGTGAGGGAATGGCTTTGCTCGTGCACCGTCTGGGTACTTTTGTTTGCAGGGTGGCTTTCATGGCTGTGAAACAATGAATGGTTAAAAGGAGGGGGGAAAAAAAAACAAAAGGAAAAAAATTCATGTAGGCTACAAGACAGAGTTACTGCACCAAAGCTGAAACAAGTGTAAAAAGTAGCAACGATTGCATAATGGAACGATAAAAAAAGGCTTCTTACCTTTGCTTGCAGGACATAATACCCGTTCACAACACAATATAATTAGGTTGCCACATTGCCCCTTGTAAAACTAGAAAGAAAAGAAATGTAGGGGTGCATTAAAACTCCTTTCATTTTCCGATGCCTTTAGAGAGCTATTGGACATAGAGGACTTGCTTTGGCAAAAACCTCTAGTGAGCTATTAGGTTTTTAACTATTTTATAGGGTTTTTTTATTGTTGCCAGGCCTAGTTTTTCAGTACAATGACTTTGTCCTCTCTCCCCCTTCCAGCCTGTCGTGCGTTTATCAATCTTACAGATAACATTCACTATAAAGATAAGTCCAGGCTCTTACGAAGCACTGTGTCCTGCTGACATATCCTTTCTTCCCCCTGCTTTTTTTAGCGAGCCTCACACAACTTCTTTTATCTGACAATCTTACTGATCCAAATTTCTTGTGTCAGCTCCAGATCCCACAGACAACAAGAACAAAACCCTGGCATGCAAGATGTGGACATCATCACCTCTGGGCCAGGTTCAAGTGGAATGCAGCAGAGGAGAGCAGAGACTCTTTTGGGTCAGTAGATGACCTTTCCTAAGCAGTTAACCACAAGCAAAGGCCTCACTCTTGTTTCCCGTTAATTAATACACTTTTTTTTTTGTTCCTCATTAAGACTGTAAAGTTAAAATGCAAGTGGTCAGACAGGAAGGACTGGATGTGGAAAAGAAGCCTCCTTCTCTCAGGGAAGCTGATGAAAGTTACTTCTAGAAAAAGACTTGTCTTTGCCAAGGACAAATGGATGCAAAAATTACTACATTGCCGTGGGTTGATTAGAATTGGGCCTTTTCAAAGAAAAACAATATTACTTATTAGTGGACCTGCCAAATTTTGTCCCGACTCACATTTTTTAAAATCTGTGGAAATGTCAGAGCTGCTCTAAGCGTGCATCGCTGACAATGATAAGTTGTGTGTATCTCTAACTAGGAGTTTTAAAATGATGCATAGGGAGAGCAGTTGAGAGAAAACTTCCAACAGATATGGGCAAGAAAAATGTTCCTGATTAATGCAGTGGGGGAAAAAAAAATAAAGAAAGAAAGTTGCAACTTCCTTGTGTTTATCGTTTTTATGGCAGTGGGAGATGTAGGCTTAGCTGGGAGTTAAGGATTGATCATGAATGTCCCCATCCACGATGCCTTCCCAGGCAGCTTGGGAGTGCGCTACCAGAAGCACACTGAGAAATAGATAGGATGCTGACTTTGTAACTGAACATGTCAACATGTCCTAGTTGACCTCTTTCACCTATTTCACATTTAATCGGCTGTGACTGGTCTCCAGAGCAGTGTTCTTAGATCCACGATAAACAAATTCATGTCGCTGTAGAGAGAACAGGAGAAGCCTGTCTGGTTTCTTCCCCGTCCAGCCATCCATTATGAAAGGTGACCCTTGGGAGCTGAGATGGGCTTTGCTTCCAAGGCACTGGGGCAGCTTCTGGGGCTAAGGCTGGACTGCCACGTCCACCAGCTTCCCAGAGATGTTTCCGTGACTTTTTCCTGCTCTTAATAACAAAGTTCACAGCAGAATTTTTGGCATTAATGGAGACCTCAGCTGAGCATTTCAGTTTAGATCTGCATTTTAAATTGAAGAGAAGATCAAGAGGAACCTGCTCTTCACTCTCTAGGTTGAATTTGCTACTTGAGTTACAGGACTTTTAGCAGGTTAGGTATGCTGAGGTGGCAGGGTAGGGCTGGACTCCACAGTTCCAGAGGCAAGACTTTTCCAGCTGGCTTAGGCTGATGTATTCTGTAGATCCAATTTAATACCACAAATACCCGAACAAGATGGAATGAGGCACTTCTTCTAGACTGAAGCTTATGCACATGTATGAGTGCACGTATATAACATCATTTTTATGTCTCTAATCTATCTGTGTTGTTCAATTATCCCTGCTACTGTTGAATTCTCTTGAACCCAGTGTGTTGACTCTCTGCCTGCAGTGCAGCAATTGAACAGCGTGTTTGTAAGCATATAGAAGATGACAAGAGGAAAAATAATTAATAAGAAGTTGTGTCAAACCTATTCAGTTTTCATGTATAGCAGCAATGTACCTTGTGGGTAGCAAGCCAGATTCACCTAACGTTACCACAAGGAAATATTTACTGTTTTAAGCACAAAACCAGCTGGAAAATTGTTCTCTCGTGTTAGAATCTACCCAGCAAGTCCTGCCTGCTCTGCATGGAGTGGATGGGGCGAGGGCCAAGAGGACAGGTTTTGTGCACAGAAAACCAAACCTCTTATGAACAAAAGCTGAAAAGAGTAGAATATTTTGGTTGGAAGGGACCGTTCAGCTGAAAAGTCTTTGTGTGGATAGGACTAGAAAGAAATTGAAACAAGGGTAAGTCAGGCTGGATAAGTAAGAAGAAAAAAAATAAAAGAAAAAGGCAAACAAACAGCAAATGAGAAGAGCAAAAGCTGTTGGACAGCAGAGGGGAGGGTCTGTCGCTGGGGACAGGTGAAGAAGATTCTCTTTTCTCTCTACAGAATAATATATAATGCCCCTGCTCAACAAGGGGTTGGGGTCTTGCTCCTTTTTTTCCCCTCCCTTTACCTCTCTTTTTCACTAGACAAGGCCACCAGTGTCCCAGAGTAACCAAGTGGCATGACCCACGAGTGGCAGCGAGGCGCTGGCAGTGCAGAAGTCAGGAGGTGTGGGAATTGTCCCAGTTACCGGCTGTTGGGTCCAGCCCATGAGATGATGCTTTGAGATGCAACCTTATGACCACCTAAATGCCTGGGAACGGAGCCAGTGTTTCTACAACAAGCTGAGTGCTTTGTGTTGAGTACACAAAGGGAAACACGGGAGAACATCCAATGAAACTTTAAAAGTGAATTGGCCTTAATTGCTCAGCAGTCACAACATCTTTCCATCAAACCCACCCCCAAAAAACAAGTTTCCCTTCAGCCCTGTTTGGCCTGGTCGTTGGGAGGTAAAAAGCTGAGCTTTGAGCATAAGTGACAAAACTGTTTAGATTTGTGTGAAAGGACATGCTTTTGCTGCATACAGAGCTCCTGAGAAGAGGAACTTACCCCAGTTTGGGGCAATTTTTCTCTGTGATTACACTTCAGCAGCCTAGGAAATGGTGTCAGGAAAGCAGCTTGCAGAACAGGCATTAACATGTTAATTATTACAGTGTTTCTGCACTAAATCATGTAAGTTTAGCCAGGACATAAAGCCTAGTGCTCAATTGCTGCTGGGTGATCAGCTTCCAGAAACAACCAAAGATGACTTTTTTATTTATGTCTGATGTTTCTTGCTAATTTAAATGTCACAGCTCATATCTATGCCTCTGTTACCTCAAGGGTAGGCTACTCAAGTGTGAACTCTAATAGTGCTGCATTTCAAACACACTCAGAAAGGTACTTCAATGCAGAATGCCTCTGTTTACATTTAAACTGATATATTATTATTTATTATTTATATTGCAGTAATACCCGGCGGCTCCATCTATAAGGAAACCTTTATGGTCAATGCAAAATAGACCATAAAGTAATGTCCCTACCCGTGCAAGGTTTCATTTCTAAGTAAATCCAGCCCTGAATATGTCAGTGTGTCTTCACAGAATCCAGATACATCTGCGTTGCCGTGCTGGGGTATTTACTTTTCAGTCATACAGCTGGCAATGGGCTGAGGTTTTGCTATGCAAAAGGCTTCATCTTCCTTCTCCCACAGCTAAAAATCACTCCAGGCATTCAGGCTTGAGGCTACTCAGGTAAAGGAGATGAAGTAGTTGAAAGAGGATTTATGGTTTGGCTTTTAAATTGGCCTTATTTGGTGCAACAGAATCTGATAATGGGTAAGTCACCTTGCAAATATCCTATGAGACTTCGGGGACGTTACTGATGGAGGAGTATTATTTGGATATTCTCTCTCTTTCTCTCCTTCTTTGTTTCCTGGAGCTGAAATATTAGAAGCCCACACCACACGGAAACCTTTTAGATCTATTTACTTTGAGATTTTTTTTCTTTTCCTACAGATATGTACAGGCTGATTGACTTTGACAGACAGTGCAGCCTCTGCCTCGTCTGATGAGAAAGGCCCTGTGCTAATAAGCTAATATTCTCAGTTGCACTCATAAATGATGCAGTGATCCTAACAGGCTTTTCAGCTGCTACCAGAAGTCCCTGATCCATATGTTTAAGTGAGCTCATAAATGCTGCACGAGCAGGGAAGGTTTGCTGCTCGTGTCGGGGAGCAGGTGCGGTTGTTGGCGTGTTGTTGCCCTTTGCCATTCTTCTGTACATCTTTTGTTAGATGAGCTGTGCTTAAGTTCCATCCTGTATCGTGGAAGGAAAAGGCAACAGTACTGAGAGTGGAAAGACATCACATCTGTTTTATCTTGAGTGAGGTGGCAATTTGGTGTCGTGCTGGCAACGCTTCTTGGTATCTGGTGGATGGAAGACATGTTGTTGAATGCTGATGCTCATACATGAGAGGATGTGACACATTAATTCAAGCAGTGGTATGGGAGAGGTGAGTTGGGTGGAGGTCTTGGAGACCCTGTACTCAGCACTGGTGAGGCTGCAGCTTGAGTATCGGGTTCACTTCGGGGCGCCGCAGGATAGAAAAGACATTGAGGTGCTGGAGCGAGTCCAGAGAAGGGCAACGAAGCTGGTGAAGGGTCTGGAGAACATGTCTGATGAGGAGAGGACCCTCAGGACCTGGGGTTGTTTATTCTGGAGAAAAGAAGGCTGAGAGGAGACCTTGTTGCTCTCTACAACTACCTGAAGGGAGTTTGTAGTGAGGTGGGTGTTGGTCTCTTCTCCCAGGTAACTAGTGGTAGGACGAGAGGAAATGGGCTTAGGTTGCACCAGGGGAGGTTTAGGTTGGATATTAGGAAAAAGGTTTTTTTACTGAGAGAGTGGTGAGGCCTTAGAACAGGCTGCCCAGGGAGGGGGTGGGATCACCATCCCTGGAGGTGTTCTGAAAACATCTAGATGTGGCAGTTCAGGACAGTTTAATGGTCCTGAATAATATTTAGTAGATGGTTAGACTTGATCTTTAAGGTCATTTCCAACCTTAATGACCCTATGATTCTACTTTGGGCTGGAGCTTAAGATTGACTCGTGTTTTCTGAGACTCATATGTAGCTCTAAAATATATCAGAGAAGTTGGACAGCCTTCTTTATATGGAGAAACCAGTATTGGCATCCCTCCTTGTTGAGCTTGCTGAATGCTTGGTGGCACAGTCAGGCTGGTTGCTGGAACTGCCAGGGCACCCTGTGTTTTACAAAATCAAGGCTTTCCAGTAATGTTATATTTTATGATCTTGTCAGCATCTCAAGTAAGTTGCTTTGTCTGCCACCCAAGTTGGGCTCTGGCCACTTCTTTGTATCGTGTACTATTGTTCTTTGTTTTTCTGTTAAGAAGAAGGGGAGTTAATTAAAAACAGTGTTTGAACAGGGTTTATTTAACATTCATCTGTTCAATATACAGAGGCATAACTTTTCCTAAGATTCCCCGACCTTCCTTAACAAAAAAAGACATTTTCTCTACTAAATTTGCCATGACCAGCCCAGATGTTCATCCTGCCCTGAGTCAAGGCTTGTGTTTCCAGCTTCCCATGCAGTCAGTATGAGATGACTATCCAGAAGATGGAGGGCAAGGGACTTCTCATGTCCACTTAGTGTCCTCACATGTATCTTTAACTTGGATATCCAATGATTTACACCCACATTAACCACCACAGTCGTACAAAGATAAGGTCAAAACCTGCCCTTCCTCGCTTTTTGCTACCAAAATTATCTCCCCCACCACAAGTCTTCCCTTTCTATCTTGAAAAAAAATAAATCCCCACCTGCTAACCTGGAGCATTCAGTTTTGTGTGGTTTTCTATTGACAAAAGAGATACATTTTCAGGCTAAATTGTTGCTGTGCAACATTACTCCGAGAGCAGATCAAGGCATGGTTTGTTCCTCTGTTCCCTTTCTGCCGCTTGAGTGACTGCCTGTCTTTAAAAGCATTTGCCTGGATTTCATAGAATCATTAGGGTTGGAAAGGACCTCTATGATCATCAAGTCCATCCTTGATGATCTAACCCGATTTAACCCAGTACATTCTCTCTCAGTATTTAAGAAAAGCTGTCAGTGGTGCTGTGCTCCTCGTATTTAATCCAACAAGTATCACCTATGTTCTGAAGTACAGAACTCAATGCCAGAGGTCTTTGTCACCTCCTAGGTGTGCATCTGGTTGTTTATCTTCTGGTTTTCTGACTAGTCTTCAATGGCCTGGACCTTCATGTGATCCATCCTGCGACAGAAATCCCTTTGTCTCAGGACTCAGAGCTGGGTTTGATGCAGGAGCTCCAAGTGCTTGGCACTGGATGATGAGCAGGGTAGAGGATGAGCTGCTGGAAGATGGAGCCAGCAGTGGGTGGTGGTGGTGGACCCTAGAGGTTCCTCTATGGACTGCACTGCTCTCCACGGTGGCCTCAGTTCCACTACACTGTCCTGTAAATGAGATGTGCAGGGAAGTAGTAGTGGGAACATATAATAGGAGAGTACATGGAGATTTGGTTAATTTGTGTGGCTTCTGGAGGACCAGAGTTGAGGATTTAGCCAAGTAAAAGCCCTGCAGTCAGTGCCCCTTCACCAGCAGCAGTAGCACGAGTCCTTCCCAAGGATGACAAACCCCTCTTTTGGGAGGACTCAAGGCTATGAGCAACAAGTAAACCCATGATAATTTGGAACTGGATCAATGGGATTCACACTGAAAAGCCTTTAACATCTCTTTTCTTCCCTTTCCCTCTTCCCACCCCCTCCAACTTTTCCTGTACTAAGCTGTATTAGGAATAGATTTTTGAATTAACCACCACTCTCCCCCCCAAAATTTTAGTTGTTGCCTTACGAGTCTTCAAAAAACATCCAAGCAGGTTGGTTAGGCTTTTAACTCTGTTTTTAATGAGACTGAAGCATCTAATCCATTTACATGCCCGCGGGTTTAAAAAAAAATGTGTGTTCATGTCATGAAGCACCTTAATGTCAAGAAATACGGCCCTTCAGATGGTAACTACTGTTCATTTGTGGAGCTTGTAGTGATAACTGGTGGTTGTTATTGGCGTGGTAGAGAAAAAACAACTCTCTTCACAGGCATTTCTGAAAGAAAATCTTGGAAATGGGAGTATGACTGTTAATTGTTATTAGGATGGGGAGACAGCTTTGTGGATAATGTCAGAGGAACATCCAGAAGTAGTAAGTAGTGGAGCCTAATTGGTCATTGATGTAATAGCCCATGGATTTTTTTATTCAACATTCCTTGAACCCACGGGAAGAAGCTCTTTCCTACACCTGCCTTTATAGATTTCTTGGAGAAAATAACCTTTAACCAAATGACACAAATAGCTCCATTTAAATTAAAAGGAATAATAGGAAAGATGAAACCTCGGGCTAATAGTGCACTTGGGAAAGGGAAGCCTTGAAAAGGTAATATCTTGGAGTCTGTAGCTCATGAGAGGGTCTTGCAGCATCTCTGTGCCAGAAGTGTAAAACCTGCCTGCTGCATGGCAATCCCATGGCATTAAAAACACGGCCACGGGAGGCCCACAGATGTACTCACCTTTTCTGTGGATGCCTAGGAAACTCGAAAGAGAGTGAGAATGATGGTGGGCTTAGAGATTTGCAGTGAGGATTGGCATTATAAGGCAGAAACTCATCAGCTAGAAATGTCTAATGAGGAGGAAGATTCTGGCGTGGCGCTTGATCGCAGGGTGATTATGAACCACTAAAACAGTATGGCTGTGTTAAAACCAAATGTACTGTAAGATTAAACAGCTGAAGTATTTCTTCCACTTGTACAGAGGCATTAATGTCTTTGTGGAAATGATCAGTAAGGGTACTGAATACAGCACTGATCTCTCATAGCCAAAATAGATGGATTCAAGCTGAAAAAAAATGTAGAGCATAGCGTAGAGAGTTTGATAATCATGGGTGAGAAAGTAGCATACAGAATGAAATGAAAAGAGCCAAACCTGCAGCTTATCTGGCCTAGCAAACTGAAGTCTTTGAAGGTTGCTGTATATGGATAGAGAGCAAGAATAAGGGAAGAACAACCTAGAAGAGAGTACTGCGATGCCAGCGAGTATAGATGGGCCAGAAATTGGAAGCAGCATATTCTGGGAAATTCTTGCAGAATCTAGCAGGGTGAAAGAGAAAAGTCACGTGAAGTGATGTTCAGCCCAAGTCAGATGGTTACCTGCCTCTCAGGGGACAAAGTGACCCAGAAGAGTCCTTCTAGTCTCATGTTTATCACTTTTTTTTTTCCCCTCTTCCACTTGGTCAAGTAGTAAGTACCTTCACATTATTTGGATGACTTTGTCACTGTCTGCAAAGTAATTCAACTCAGGTATCTGTTCAATAGCCACAAAAATATTCATGAATCCTGATTGTTTTGTGGATTTCGGTGCCATAATCAGTCAAATAAGATGCGTTCCACCTTGGTGACTAGACAGTAAAACGCTAGTTCTTTGCTCCATATAAAGTGACAGAGATTTTAATTGCATGCTTGAAGGGTCTGGGGTTGTTTCTGAATTAAGTGAATGAATCTATTAGTGCCGTTGTCTTTGACTATAAATGCTCTCGCATAATGATGAGGCAAAGCTATTACATCCACTTGTATGGAGCATTCCCACTCCCATCTTCCTCAAATTGGTTTTAGTCACTGGTCAACACTGCAGTGAAATCACGATCTCAAAAAGAGAAGTGGAAAAATAATGTAAAGTACCCCTGACCCTTTCAAAATTTAAATGGTTTTCAGATTATTAGGGGAATGGTACCTGGACCTTACACCCCATTCCCTGCCTGCAGACACGTGAAGCCTTATTCGTGCTGATAGGTTTATCACGCTGGTGAGATTGGTCAGTTTAAGGGCTCAAAGCCAATTTTCTTCACCTCAAAAATAAGGAATATATTTTACTGGACTATGGTATGATATCTTTGCAAAAGGCAATCCCTAATGTCCAAAATACTAGTGGAGAAAACCACCGGGAAGAGTTATGTGTCCAAAGCAGTGCTGTAGGCTTTATTACTGACAAAATATTATGATGCTTGCTGGCTGCAGTGTTCTGAATCCTGCTCCAGCATCCAAAAATCTTTTAAGAGATTCCTCTGCAGGTACAAACCCCTGTAACCTGTGGAAATCCTAGGCACCGGGCTGTAGGCTTTTCTAGGTGTGCTCAAAAGCTCTGCCAAAATAGCTGGAATAAAGAAGAGTTTATCTTCGCTGCTAAAAAAAGGTACATTTTTCATCTTACAAAATGAATGTTTAATATAAAGTAATACATATGGATGATGGCAACACAGAAATCACCCTAAAGGCTGGACGCGTTAATTGCAGTGCCTTGACTAATGGCAAGTTTATTTGTGGTAAAACTGAAGTGGTTTGCACTTGTCGGAGTCTGCGCACGGGGTATTTTTAGGCTAAGAAGTCGCATCCTTTTTGATCAGTCATGACAAGCTCCTGCTGTAGCCACAGTTCATGTCAAGTGAAGAGTGCTTTGGGCAAGGTTATTATTTACATTAGTTCAGTAAACAATCTCTTGCTGGGATAACTGGATCTTCAGTGGGGTTTATATTGCTGCAAAATATCATGCTTATAATGGTGTGCTTGACTGGAGTAGTTACCTAGCCAGGAATTAAGTGTCCCAGGAAGAGTAAAGGGTCTGCAGACTGGGTAAAGTCACCCCAAGTCATGGTTTTACAGAGAAGGTGAATCTTGAGCAAGGCAGAAATGGTCAGTCTCCACCATCCTGCATCACAGCCGGATTCCTGCTGCTGAACCTAAATGTTTTCCTTCTCTTTCTGCCATACTCCACAAACCATGTGAAAACATCTCTATATTGGCACAAAAGTCATCAAACGATTGTCGTAGACCGTGGGTGGGGTGGAGAGGAATGGTAAAAAGAAGGTATTTAAGGACATTTAAGGACGTATAATTATTTGCCTAGAAAATCCTACAGCTGAATATAATGGCTGGGGGATGTGGGGAGGGAGAAACTTCCATCAAATACTGTTCTGTCTGGGGCAGAGGGCCAGGTAAAAATTAGGAATTAGTCCTGGGCCTCTCTAAGTACTTGTCTGCATATTTAGGAGCCTGAACTATGTAGATCCTGAATTCTGCTCCCATCACTGCAGAATTGTTGGGTTTCTCCTCTTCATTTCTTCCTAAGTGCATATGTATCCTGGGCAATAGCAAGCCTACAGTTACATCTTTTCATTCCTAGCTGCACAAACCCAGTAAGACTCAATGTCTGAAATACAGCAGTATGGAACAAAAGCTTCCTCCTCCCTCATTTTCTTCCTACATGATACAAGCTAATGACACGTCCTCGGAATTGTTATATAGAAGGATATAATCTATGAAAGAATTACTGAACATCGCTTCTTTCCTTTGTGACACGGGGAGGTTGATATTTTTGTGGCACAAAATCGGTGCAGCTGGGCAGGGAGTCACATTCCAAATGTGTGATGATGTCTTAGTGCAATAGGAGAAATTAATTCTTGCAAAAGAAAGCAGCACACTATTTGTCAAGGGTGTCAATAAATTTCCGCCTCTGTTTCCTTTCGTGAGCGGAAAGCAGACAACAAGAGAGCTAACAAATGATTCCTCCTCTCCACTGCCTCAAACATCACTCTAATGATGGGGAAACAATGGCAACTTCTATAACCATCACGGAATTAAGAATTTACTGTCCTGTTTCTCAAGGGATCTAATTTAAAACAGTGTTCTTGGAGAAACTCAGGTCAAGAGTAAAGAAGGAAAAGTTGACGGAGATCTGGTTTGACAGCTGGAATATCACAGAGCGTACCAGGTTAAACTCTGAAGGGCTTGATGGAAAAGGACTTCTTACAGGGAATGTGCTTGAATCCCAACTAACTGGAAATAACTAGCAAAGCTTTTTCTCTTCTTTCTATATAATTTCCCTTACATATGCATGCTCTAAGTGCAGGTGATTTTGCCAGCTATGTTTTCACCACCTCCTATCTTCTTGAAGCAGTCCTGGGACTTAAGTCTAGACTTTCCTTAGGAAGAAGCCCAGGGTTTTGCACCAGGGTCGGTGAGTAGATAAGGCTGTTGCTCTTTGAAAAGAATGCGATCTGAAGGCAGAGCAGACCTCAATCTGTTGGGGTCCATCTTCCACAAAGATTTCTTTCCTCTTGCTAGTTCTCAGATCACTGATAAAGGAGTAATCTTTCTGACCAGTGAAGATGTGGCTTTGGTCACCCAGCAGCGTGTATTTAACCCAGCTTCTGGACTTAAGCACTTCTCTACCAAAGTCTAAGAAAATTAAGTATATGCCTTAAATTCAGCAAAAGTTTTCTGTGCACTGGCATTCCTTCCACACTTACTCCAGGATTAAGTTTGGCACAAACATCGGCCAGAAGTGCAACAGCTAGACACAATTTTTATTTATTTATTATTTCTTTCCTCCCAACTTCTCTGAAATAATGGGAAAAGAACATGCTCTTTACTTTTAGTCGATATTCCTAACTTCAGAGAAGCAAACCTTAGGCTCTCAATTCCTTGTCATTTGTTTTAAACTTTTGCAAAGGTCGAGTAAGTGAAGGCGTGGGGGGGACCTGCAGAGAAATGTCTCTTTTTTTACCTTTTTTTTTTAACACTGAAAGCAGGAATCCACAGTTAAGGCTATTTTGATAACAGAATGGGGTTTTTAACTTCCTTTATAGTCTGGATTTAAAATTTTTTTTATTATTTTTTATTGCTAAAGGTAGCAGACTACTTGAGTAATCTTAAAAAAAAAATAAAATAAAAAAGCCCCATAGGGTCTTTGAATTAAATGCTTCTTTTGCTTTAAAAGGTTCAAGACTTTGAAATAATGAATGGTGAGACCTCCTGTACTTGAGGGCTTTCCTTTTTGAAGCATCGCTTTTGTTTTACCATCCAAAATGTCCTCTGGGATCCTGAAAACGCTTTTACAAAGCACAAGTCCAAAAGTCACCTGTTTATAGCAAAACTCCTCTCCAGAGAAGGGGAACAAGTGAAACTGAAATAATTCACCTCAGATAAAGATAAAAATAGACACAAATATTATCAAGCTTTAATAGAAGATCAAAGTTGCCAGACTGGAGAGGAGAAGAGGATGAAGAAGAGAATAGGGATGGTTAAAGAGCCTCCTCTTCCTCCCATCAGCAGAGGTCCTACCCCAAGGTGATGATAAAAATAATGAACTTTAGAGCCATTGCCATTTTATCAGGAGCTGGCTGGTTCTCATCAACCCAAAACCTCAGATGAAGCTGACAGGGATCATCTGGTTGTTACGCCATAAACCTCTTTCCTTTTATCATTCATTGAAAAAGCAGACAGTGTCAAAATTAAAAAAGAAAAGGTTAGGACAGAAGTATAAAATAATCTGTAAACTGAGCACACTTCTTTTGAAACTTTACAGCCTTCATTTTTGTTTTATTGCTTTATTTTTTTTTAATTCTTTTAAGAGAAGCTGTATCAACGTGCTGCCAAACTTCATCTTTTCCATGAACATAATGTGATGGAGAAATATTTTTGCTTTCCCTACTGTGGCATATTTGCTTAGAAATATTAGAAGTTTTCATGGGTTATAATCAACAAATTCAGGAACTAGTGTATGCCACTGAATTTCCCCACATCCTGGCCAGATTGTGTTTTCTCTAAACAAACCTGTGCTCAAGAGCTGCCAGAAGCTGGTAAAGCTAAAAGCAATGTGTCTACAGGAAAGGGGAATTTTACTGTCTTTATTCTTGTAATTTAAATGGTGTAGCAAGGGCCACTCTTTATGACCCAAGTTTTCTCTTGCCAAAGTGGGATGATAAGAGATGATTCTTCTTGCTGAATAAATAGCTCAAGGTGGGCTGGAGGGGGAGGTTCTCTACCATTTCTGAAGCCAGGCTTCATCGCAGCTCTTCAGGTCTTTGCTGTCAGGTCAGGCAAAGGGCACTGGCTTTGGCATGCACAGCTTAAAAATAGTCCCATTGATCTGCACTGGGGGAGGGACATCCAAACCCAGGCACCTAGAGTACCCCAAACATGTCCTCTCTTGGAGAGAGCCCTTTCTCAGGTCACCAGGAGTTCTTCTCTTTGACCTCCTCTGTATGCTCCGGTCTTACATCTCCTTGTATATAAAGTACATTTTTTTCCCATGAAGAAATCCATGTTGTAACATAAAAGGAGATTTTTCCAAACAGACATTTTTGGCAACCTGACAAAGGTCATCTACGCAGCTATTCTTTTAAACCCTCAAATTCTCCAGTACAATAATGATGCTGAAATATGTTTTCATGCTTTAGAAATGTGTTTCTTGGGTCTTTTAGTTTGGCTGCTACAGAATGAAAAATATTATCTTCAGATCGATTTAATGTCTTAGATAAAGTCTCCTTGGATATACAGGTTTGTTAATGTGGTAAACTTGGGAATTTTCAAGCTTTTAGTCAGTGAATATGAATTCTAAAAATCTTAACAGCAGCTCAATAAGGCACAAATAGGTTAAACGGAGGGAAAAACCCCCCACGTTTCTGTAAAGAAAGATATGATCCACAGCTATTATCTGAAGTTAATCATAACAAATAAAAGAAACTAATCCCAGTTTGTGCTATAAGAGCCATGTAAGGGAAAAGGTTGCACCTGAAATGGACACTCAGCTTTGCAATTCTGAATTGAGGCTTCTGCTGGGAGACTTCCCACCCAGCAGCTGACCTTGTGTGTTAGTTCCATGTAGAGCTGTAGCTGGAGTGAATGCATCCCAAGCAGTGCTGTAATTTCAACGTGCCAATCAGCCGATGAAAAAGTAAATTAAAATGTTACCAGCTAATAAGGCCTAATTTCATCATCCTTAAGTGCTAGAGATGAATAAGCAGTATAATTAGACTAACGCTGTCGGTGGCCTTCAGAGGAGAATTGTTTTTAAGCAAAGCCAACAAAACCCAAGTAAGAAAATAATTGGATTTGCGGGCTTTGGGATGTAGGTTTGATAGTGGGTTTTGATGGAATGGCTGGTGTATAAACAGTGAAATCCCACAAGGGGTCAGGCATAGGAAGGGCTTGAAAGGAAGGTGCACAGCAGTGTACAGCACCGTAGAACTTCTTGATAGAAGCTACAGAGATCTGACCCCACTGCTGTAGGTCCCCTCTTGAGAAGCATCTGCATCATTAGTCCAAATTTTACCATGATTTTCATACGCTGATCAGCTAAGAGTCATTTTTATCTTGAAGTTAGAAGTACGCAGGTCTGTTCAAGGAGCTGTTAGCTCAGGTAGAGCACATTGACCTGGTCCTTCAGTAGGTTTTGCCACCAGCCTGGTGGCAAATCAGTAGCTGCGTGTAACAGCTCTTCCCCCACAAAAGTTCCTTGTAAGTTAACTTAATTAGCAGATGACCTACCATTAAAGTACAATGCTATTTTTCCATCCAAAGAATTCAACTGACAGGTCTCAAGGTACCAGAACGTTTTTATCTACAAATCAATAGCAAAGCTCCCCAACACTTGTAGTAGCAGACGATCAAAGCCCCGATAGCAGGGCCATCAGTCATAGCCACCGAGAGCACAATGCTGCCTTCTAATGACACGAGCGTTATCTCAGAATTGCAGGACCTGATCAATTGAACGAGACAGTAGTTGACAATCAATAGTTTTCTATCATTAGAGCAACCCCATTCATACTGCTGGAGCAAGAGGTTTGTCAGCATTTTCATTTCATACGGGGTTTTTTTATGGGGTTTTATCTGCTGGGATGTCTAAACTGAAACTCAATTTACCAGATGTGTGTTTGGATACAGGCTTTGCTTGCATCCTAAATAGCTTCTATTTCTTTTTAATTTTTTTTAATTGAAAATGATTTTACTGCATATCCAAAAAGGGAAGGCTAATGAGCAATCACCTTAGACACTTTTTGGGGGGAGAGCTGCAGAACGGATGATGCCACCTGAGGGCAAAATCTCCTCTTGTCAGCATCAGTACCCAGGGCAAGGTGCCCCATGTTCCATAAAATTGTAACCACCTCGCTTGCTGCTCCATCTGTGTCCTGCATCTGTAGGCGTGCTCACATCAGTACTGAAGTACAGAGTTTAAAACCTTGAATTTTGGCATTTATTTTAGGAATAGTCCTGTGCAAGTAGAGCATGACATGAAAGTCTCCTCAGCCAATATTTTTTTTTCAAAAATAGAAGCCAAAATCAGTGTCCTCAATCTGTAGCCAGGCTCTTAAATAGAAGACCTGATTTTCTCAATGCTAAGCCCCAGCGAGCTCCCATTAATTGGATACTCAGCAGTCTTGAAATCAACTTATTTGTGAGCTGAATTACAGATTTAAGAGCTTAAGTTCAGGTTTCTTTTTCCAGCACTTCAGGTTTGTGGGTTTTTAAGCCTATATTTTTAAATTTGGTGTTCCAGCCACTCATGCCGTGTCTGCCTGAGAGACTCACCCCACCTGCAGCAAACGTTTGCAGTTTCACCCTGAGGTTAACAGCTCCAAGGTTGCTTCTCCCCTTCCCCTGGATGCTGGGCTGAGCAAGGGGCTGTTGTTTCACTGCTCTGCCCAAACCATCCTGAGCCTCAACTCACCTTACCAAAGCAGTGGTGGATTTTTGTGTCGCCTTTAATTAGGGGCTTTGGTGATGACAACAGGTCTGCTAGGACAAGCTGCTCTGTTAAATTTATGGGGAGACCTTCAGTAAAGAGGAGGTAAAACACCTTTGTGTCCTGGAACTACTTTCCTTGCTGCTGGCTTGTTAGCTGAGGTCTTTGAACATGACCGCTGGCCCAGAGCAACCCAAAACTTTCATCTGGCAAAGGAGGAGTGCTTGGGACTTGCTGTTCTGTCTGACAGAAAGAATATGTTCTAGCAGAGAAGGTGGCCCAGGAGGGTGATTCTGGGGCCAGCAGGTTCCTGCAGGGCAGGATGAGACCCATAAGTCACCTTCAGCTCCAAAGTGGCTTTCTTTGCTCGGCACACAAACTGTCACCTCTGCTTGATGGGTGCTAAAGTTCATGGTCTGTTTATAAGACCACTGGAAAAAATGGTTCTTACTACTAGAGTCATATACGTGTCCTTGTCTGTGAAAAAAAACAATGGGGGATTAGGATCAGACTCCCCCTTTGGCTGAAGTGAAACCACTGGCCATGTGGAAAGCTCTCTGCCCTCCTTTCATTCATTATTCTGTTGTGTAAATAATTCAGTTTAATATTTTCTCGTGATCTCTTGCCTTTGCTGTTTGCTTATCCCCAAAGCCATCAATTTAATCACATGTTACAACTGGATTTGGGTTGCTGGCTGGATATGATTTTTGGGTTCCCAGACAGGAGCATATCTCTTTATAAATTCTTTATCATATTTGTAGAGAAATATCCTATCTCATTTGAATGTAATTAACTTAGTCACTACACAATTAGTTTATAGGATTTATTAATGCAACTATTAAAGCCAGCTAACAAGCTCTGGCAATCCCTGTGTGGATTTTAAACCACAATACAGACAGGCATAATAATAAAAGGGAAACTTTTTAATATTCTCCTGTGGGTGGAATCTTGGCTCCCCTACATGTTTTACACTGTCTTCCAATTAAAATGCCTGCCAGCAGTTGAAACCCTGAGGTCCTCACAGTTTTTACTTTGGCTGCTTTAGGCAAATTCCTCTTGCTTTTATTTTATTTTATTTATTTATCTTTTTTCAGGGGGCTGTTTTCTGTATTTATAAGTAAGGGTGGAATCTGAGACAAGCAATTTTGATGGGACTTTCCCTGTGTTTAAACTGACATGATTCTGGGATTCCTCTTCCTCAGAAAGATGATTATTTGAGGAGCTGGGTTTGTTGCTCTTACAGAAGTCAGCACACCTTGAATGGAAAATTAGGACTGCACTAATTTCATGAGGACAGACCCATAGTGTGGAAATATTTGTGGTTTCAGCGTCGTGTTCGAAAGATTTGTTCTTGTTTTATGTTTAGGTATTCTGAGCAGTTTGTATATAGGATAGATTTGAAACAAAAACAACAAAAAGAAAACCCTAAAGCCAAAGCTTTTACTCACCACATTTTTTATTTATGAGGATTTTAGAAAACATGAGCCTTTTTATCTTCAAGATTCCTACTTAAGGTAAAATGGCAAAGATCAGGTTTTCATTGCAAGGTTATTAGATTTGGCTTTATGGGGATTCGGTTTACAAGAATTAAAGGCAATCTTCACCATGCACCTTCCCTTGCCCTTGTGGCTCCCACGGCAGAGAAACACATGAGCTTTTCACCACAACAAACAATTATGCCCTTAAACAAAATACAAATGAGGTAGTCGCAGGTAAATGCCACAAAAACTGCAGGATCTGACCCAGTGAAAAGGCATCTGCCTGCAGGGAGCCAGTGTCTGCAGCTGCAGTGACCCCAGCCCCGTGGCCACCATCCCCCTAGCCAAACGGGGACATCTCCTTGGGGCAAAGCACCACGGTGCAGAGCTTCAACCTGTGACTGGAGGAGAGGAAAGCTGATTATTGCAATTAAATCACAGAAGTGTGTAATATCCTTGAAAACAGCGATGCCCTGGCGAGCCACGGTGCGTACCTCCGTGCCTTGGTTTGTTGATACACTGAAAATAACATTACTTTGCATTAAAAGGTCTAAGTGATGCTCAGGTCTTGCTGTGAAGTCTTTGGCCGAGGAACAGCGCACGGTGTGAATGTAAAAAGTATGGTGGATGATATTTGTTTCCAAATGCAGAGAGAATCAAGGGATATATTTGATTATCCACGGAAATAAAAGGTTTCCTGCTGTCCAAGCAAAGATCATGCCCTCCATGCAAGCCTGGCCACTGCAAACCCTCTGTTTCATACAGATCCACCTGCTTTCCACTTGGACTTGGCTGAGAAGTTGCCCCAGGAGCCCATGGACGCCTCTGATGGGCCAGGTTTGCCCCTGAGAGCGGAGGATTTCTGTAGGAGTTATTGAGTTTATGGAGCTGGGCACCTTCTCTGAGGCCAGGAGCTGTGATTTTCCTGATCTAGACACATGTTTGCTCTCTTTCAAAGCCTGTTATGCAGATCTGTCATGTGAGAACGGCTGCTCCCAGCTGCCTTGGAGGTGCTTTGCCATATGTCATGAAATGAGATTTGTGACTTTACTCCAGGTGAAGCGTCAAATTGATTTAAATTTTCTACTGAGAGATTTAAGTTATTTTCAGAATCATATTTTCCCGTTTTCTCTTTACTGGATTGTTATTTTCACAAAAAGATAGAGGAGAAGCTGTTACTGGGAAAATAAGTGCGGTCTTTGAATGGAAAACCAGAGGATTTATGTTTACATAAATAAACATAGAGGGTAAGTAGGCCATTAGTTAGAAATTTCAGGTTTTGAATCAACATACATTGAAGAAAAGACTAAAGTTATAAGCATTAAAAATAAATAACAATCATTCAAGTTTCATAAGCCCAGGTCATTGGATGTAGTTTAGAGCTTCAGGTATAGAGGCTGAAATTCGGGCTGTGCTGAAGTTAAAGGTGGCTTTGCCATTATCTTCATTGTGGCCATAATTTCAGCCTGAGGGAAACTGCTGCAAGAGCACGGGGTGAATTTCCATGGAAAATGCAGTTTTTTTTCTCTCATTACAATATTTAATTCAGAGCAGAGTAATAAGTGGGAATTTTAGCTATTTGTACACCTAAAAAGTGGTGAGTAGGGTGAAAATGATTTCCTTTCTCCCTGTCCTGCCACCTGGAAGGGAAGTCTCAGCTTTATAAGGGGCAGACAGAAAAATGATGTTGTAAATTAGTACTTGGAAGTGTTTATGCTAAGCAAGAAACATATAAATGTGAGAAAATATCTGAATTAGACACAGTACCCGAGAGTCTGATTCTTAATAGATAATCCAGTTGAAATATTTAGTATCATATTGTTATATTTTACTGAAGTTTGTCAGACTTCCAGGTCTGATTCCATAACTGCCATTAAAAGATAGTTGTACTGCTTCTTTCTTTTCTCCTTATACTGCATAATTATGTTTTCTCTTTGATGGAGACTTTTATTTTCTATCAGTCATTGCTCCTTGAAAAAAAAATAAATCTTTTCCTTGGAAATGAGTTAAGCTTAATTAAGTAGACTGCCTTAATTCTGGGAGAAACTGTCTATCCAGAGTTGTAATGCTATTTAAGTTACCCATTCTTATGTTGTCCTGTAGTTAACTCAGAACTTCCTTGAGAAGCTCCTTTTGGTTTGAAAGGTTTTGAAGAGAGAAGTTGTACTAAGTCATGCTCACGGAAGGTGCTTTTTCATTCTCTGTTATTTGGAGAGGAAATAAAAAGGCTGTATGGAGAACATAACTGGCTTTGTCCCACTATGGGCTGCCCAGAACAAGACAGGCAGTGTCACTGCTGCCTCTGGAACGATGGTCTCCTAGCTTCAGTTGAGTTTGTGATGACTGTGACCCCCAGGACATCTGCTTGTGGCTCAAGGAAGGACATAAACCCAGAGATGAATCGCAGCGGGGCTGGGAACAACTTGTTCTTAGCCAAGTTGCTTAGGTGTGAAATTAATTGCTGGCGTAATTTGGATGGAGACAAAACCTGTTAGGACATGTCCATCTGTGTGGGGAGGAGACTCTTCCACAAGTGAAAATCTGCAAAAAAAATTAAAGAATTTGAAAAAGAAGACAAATACAGGGAGAGTTTCCCAACCTCCAGAGAAGGGGGTGATCTCAAAGTGCTCAGCAGGCTTTACACCGCAGACCCGGCTTAACTGGGGTGTACCTGGGGACTGGGCTAATCTTCCTCTTAACTCAGTGATGGGTGAGCAGTAAGAAAAAGTGACTTGCCCAAATTGTAAATCAAAACACAAATTCATCAAATACTATTTCTGTTGCAAGTTGTCCACAGGGACAGGGTTCAAGAGCAGGGTGGCACTTTAGCTCCTTGGAAACCCAGCGTTACCTTTGATTATTATTCTAGTGATGTTTCCTGAAGATTATTGCAATTTTCCTTTTCATTTTGTGGGTGGTTTTGATAGGATCTGTAATGTTTGGAAAGAAGCTGTTTCTTGGAAGGTGGGAGCACCTTTGTGTTGTAACCACTTGGAAGACCCTCCAGTAAGTTATGAGCCAGCTCTGCGAGCTCATCCTGAACCTCCCACTCTCAGCTCCTTCATTCCCCTTTCTGCAGCCTTTTGCTCCTACCTGCTCTAAAACTGCCTGTAACTAAACCAAACCTCTGAAGGAAGCAGATATTTCACTGGACAGAGCTGTCATCATATCCCATGAACCACATTTCCACCTGGATTATGCTGACAAGCCCAATCTATCATTATTTTGTTTACTTGGCAAACATTGAGCTGCCTTTGGCTTGTATTGTCTTTGGTCTTAAGTGATCCTATCAAATTTTAAATGATCTGCATCTATTATGGTGTTGGCAGCATCTCTCTGCATTATCTATGGTGAGTCTATTAACCCAGCTATCTTCTCTCTTAATTGCCCGAGTCAAACATCAGCACAAAATCACAGACCTCTCGGAAGTTAAAAGCCAGAAAAATCAGTATTTTTATTTCTTTTTTTTCCACATCGAATGATATCGGGAGAGGTTTGTATTGTATTTGCACTGACATTTACCTGTACACTTCTGCATCGATGAGCTGTGCTAGCCTGCTTTTTTTTGGTGTGTGTGCATTGAAACAATACTGCAGGCACTAACGCAGCGAGAAAACCCTATTCCTTGACTCCTTCCCTATTTATCTTCTTTTTCAAACTGAACTCTTCCAATGGAAACCCAAAATCCTGTCCTGAGAATATTATACTATACCCTAATTAATTGAATATGCACAAGTTTTCCAACCTGAATGATTCAGTGATTCTAAGTGAGTGGTTTTGTATGTACTCAGCTGAATTGAAGCCCCTTTGGAAAACATCGTGCTCTGAGATAGAGAAGTTCAAAGCTTAGATTTTTCATGCTCAGCTACATCTTCAGGAATTGAGAATCCATCTCCTTAAACATATAAAAACCATCACATTTTTCAGGCCATGTGTTCCAATGGAGATTTTCCAGGCACAAATAAATGGCAGTTCCATCTGGCCCCGGTGGGGGTTTTGCTGACAGCTGGGCACTGACCGTGGAACAAAATAATTCCCCTTTTAGGATTTGGAAATCCATCTCTTTAGCCAGTACCTTGCTTCTTGTATCTGTGGCTCAGAAAGCGGGGTGTCTGCTGTCTGGGTGGATAGAATGACAAAAGCTTGCACTGACATCCAGGTAAGACCACCTGAGAGGAAAGAAAAGTCATTAAAAAAGTCATTGACTCCATTTTAAAGAGGAAGGACTGAGGCACCGAGCGAACCGATGCCTGATCTGAAAGCAGAGTGGGAGATACAGCAGAGCTGACATTGGACCTTTATCATTTCAAACCAGTACATAAGTCTTAACTGCACATCTGCATTTTCTCCCGCCGCTCTTGGGCTCTCACAGTTGCTTTCCGCAGTTTCGCCGTCGATATTTGCAAAGTCATCCCAAAGAGCTCAGTTTGGCGCAGTGTAGTTTAACTTTTCCCTCTGGTTTTACACCGAGCATCTCACGTGGAGGTCCCTTAACATCTGGGCTTCCAGCTGTACAACTTCCACCTCGCTCCCCCTCTCCCACGCTTGCTGCTGAACCTGAATTGTTTTCCTGATGAGATGACGACAGCCATGCCCCTTTACAGCTAATTTGTTCTGACTACCAAGACACAGACCAAAGGTTTAGGTTTCCTGCACTGGAAATGCCCCTTGGTGTCTTTTAAACTGTGCAGTAATGTTGGGTTTCCTTCTAGCTCCCTTTTCTAGCAAAGCACAAGCGTAGGATTTCTTTTAAACAAGATATTTAGCACGTAATGCCCCTTTGTGTGTTCTTGTCTTGAAAATCTCTTCAGCTAGTCACTGGATCAGGGAATATAAACTGCTCCTGTCTCATCTTCCTCCTTGGCTTAAGCTTTTGCTTTCTCCACATGTTTTGCTAGTCTTTAAAATTTAAGAGTAAGAATAAATTCCTGGATAGTTCTTATTTGTCTTTGATAAAGACAGGACTGATTGATACGATTGACTGAATGATAAATACTGAATAAAAACTCATATTCTGAGCATAAGGGAAAGCTGAACATCAAAACATGAAATTAAAATCAAATCTCAGTCGTTAATTAATCTGGCAAGGGGGAAAGAAGTGAGCTGATGAAGGGGAGCCAGATTGCTTCAAGACACCCAGTTACACAACCGCTGTGCTCCTGCAACTCTGCACCTTTAGGGTGGTCCAAGGATCCCCATCCCTGACACCGTGAGGTGAAGCAGCAGCCTGCTAATGCAGCTGTGAGTGGCTGCTTAATGGACTTGGAGTTTGCAAATCCGCTTAATTCCCTTTGTCTCTTCTCCTGCACAAGCACAGCCGCCGGTGCCGTGTCGCTTGCCAGGCAGTGAGCTGCTTCACGAGTTCTTCTCTCTGAAGGCAGCTAAAAATATCGCCGAGCCTTGCAGGATCAAACCTGGAGATTTGTGAAGTTGTCAAAGCCAAGGCAGCACTTCAGAGCACAGCAGCACCGAGTACATCTAAATCCTCGAAGCAGAAGTTTCCTTTGGAAGTTCACTGGCAGATGTGACCAAAAATCCAGTTCCTCAGGGCAACTCGTGCAGCTGTGGCGATTTGCAGCGATGTGGATGCCGTAGTGAGGTGCTGAGCATCTGGGTGTGTTGATCTGCAGCACTTTAGATGGTCTCTGCATATGCTGAGTGGCTCTTGCACTCCTCCCAGGTCATTGATGGTGGGGATTGTTCTGGTTCACAGGCTCTCAAAAGATTTCCAGGTGGGAGCCCACCAGAAGCTTTTGCCAGCCTATCTTCTACAGCCCAGCCCAGCAATGGGCTACTCCAAAGCCAGGAGCTGGAGTAGTCACGCAGGCTTTAGTCTTACCTACAGCCCACTGAGGATGTGGCAGTAATTTCTTACCTTCAGGACAGCCTTGGAACAAAAAAGGATTTCCAAGGAAAAGCCAAAGCTAGTGCTGATGTAAAACTGTGTTAATTCTCTACACACTGACGTTTGCACGCATGGGTACAACTGTCAGAAACTGAAGCCATCGTAGAAACTTGGGTTTTCTCCACATTTAGATTTGGTAATCTCAGATCTCGGGGAAGAAGGGAATTATTGACACTTCCATAAAGAAAAGGAATCCTTGATGTCTGTTTTCCTCTCTGGGCATGGGCAGAAATGCACACCCGTACCTTCTCCAGACAGTAGTTATTGCTGGTTTATGCACTCCGTGTGTGGGGACACTGATTACGACCCCTTCCTTCACTGTTCCACACACTCAGAGCTGTTTTGGCTACGCTACTCCCACTATGTTAATTGTTTTCACTTGCCTACCTGCCAAGATTCATCCTTAAAGATTCAAATGACTTTATCCATCAGCTCCAGGAAGAACTATGGCAAGATGAGGTGGCATTTTGTTGGATTTTTATTCAGTATCTTGAGCAATTTAGCATTCTGTTGGATTGTTATTCAGTATCTTGAGCAATTGGGCATGTTGTTGGGTTATTATTCAGTATCTTGAGCAATCTGAGCACTTTTCTTAGTGGAATTAGGTGGAGGAAAGTGGGAAGGAATTGTTTGTATTTCTGTGGGGAAAACACACAGGCCATTTTCTTTACATTAGCTCCCCTGAGGTCACGAAAGGATGATTGAAACAGGTCCCACGGGGTGTGTTTGAAGCCATTATGTTCCCAGGTTATTTAGTGGGGAGGCTGTCTCCTTTTCCTTCCAGCTCTGCTCTTCAGAATTAAATAAATAATTTGCTTTACTAGTTAGTCTCCAATCATTGTATGAATTATGTTTGCCGTGCATAATGAGAAAATTGCACTGTGCAATTTTGATGTGTATATTAGCATATTTATCATTGGACTAGGTTTATGTTTAAAGAGCTGAGTAATCATCTAAAAATGTGCTAAAGTGATATTTGAGTTTTTACTGGGTTGTTTTGTTGGGTTATTTTGACGCCTTAGCAACCAAAACAAGACTCTAATCCCCTTCTATCTCTGCTAAGTAGAGAAGACCTGTAGTGGTTGAGGGGGGTGAGGATGGTGCTGGTACTATCTGAGTGTTGTTTAACTGCTCTATTTAACTCTCCTTGTAGCAGTATGACTCAGTGCACCATGAGAACATTGGAGAGATAGGGGATAATCTATAAAAACAAGTTGCAGTGATAATGCCCAGCGTGGGGAGAAGTTAATGCAGCACCAGAGCACTGAGGCACTCGGAGTGGAGAAGCTGGGAGAGATTTAACTGATTTCGTGGGTGCAGCCCCTGCCGCACGCCTGTCCTGGGACTGGCACTGGGGAAAGGGAGAGAGGGAAGGAGGGTGGAGAATGATATTTAAACTTTAAAAGAGCAGGGAAATCAGTGAGGCAATGGTGGAGGCTGTGCACAGTATCAGAGCTGCACTTGGTTAAGGGTTTGGCTGAGAACTACAGGCTAGAAGAACTGGGAATTCCTGTCACTTTAGTATAGCTGTATTCATGTCCTTGGGCTGGTGATAATTCACTGTGTGTGATACTTGCTGGTGATAGGGCCAGTACCTTTGGGAGCTCTGGCTGTGATGCTGCATTGTCTATGTTGCTGCTGGGGCCAGCCACGCTTGTGCATCAGGGGAGGCTTAGACTGGACACTAGGGAAAAATTGTTCACAGCAAGAGTAGCCAGACCCTGGAATAGGCTGCCCAGGGAGGGGGTTGAGTCCCCATCCCTGGAGGTGTCTAAGGGTGGTTTAGATGTGGTGTTGGGGGACATGGCTTAGGGGTGAACGTTGTAGAGTTAATGGTTGGACTCTATGATCCCAAGGGTCTTTTCCAACCTGAATGATTCTGTGATGTCTGTCTGCCCACCAGCCCGTGGTTCTTGTGCACAGGATCAGCTCCCACCACCTTCCATCAGTCCCTAGACAACACATTAAAGGGAACTTTAAAGAATGGATATCTTAGTTAGGAATTTTAATCCATTCAGGAGGAAAATCAGTCCATTCCTGCCTTCCCAACCTCAGCATGTTTCTGACAAAAGAGGGGTTTGGGTAGGTTTCAACCTCCAGAATGATGAGGTCAGCAAAAGACAAAAATATTAAAGCGGGTTTTATCTCCATGGGAAAGAAATCAGAAGATGTAAATCTAATATGGAACTATCATTTCACTTAAAAAAAAAACCCAAACAACTCATGTCTTGTGCATTTGGATAGATGCAGATCTAACATGCATCCTAACAAGGGCTTTATTAACCAAATGAGTATGACTTGTGGTGTCTAAAAAGGTCAGAACCAGTCGGGCTCGTCTGCATTCCAATAGGGCATGGCAGAAACTTCTTTTAAGCTCTCACCAAAATTCAGGGAGCAGTTGATCCGTTCACTGGGGTGGGGGCTCTGCTCATCCCATGTGATTCTGCCACAAGGATGTAATTTTCTGTTCAGCTCTGCATTACAGGCCAAAAGCTGCTATTTTCTATCTGCTGAACTGCTCTTTAAAAGTTGTCACGGAGGTTAATAATTGTACCTCTGGGGACCTAAGGTTAGGGATGTGATTTTTCTGTCAGTATAATAGAGTCTGCTTAAATTCATGGATTTAGCTCTGCATTGGGATCAGCAGAGAGTATTCCCAAGTGCATAATGAACAAAACCTGTCGATAGAGATCAATATAATTTTCAACTTAGGAAAGACAACTCTTTCACCTTCACTTGCTTTGTACAGCTGTCACTCCCTTCTTGGTACCGTGAATTTAGGTTTGGGGTTTTTTTTTCATTTACTAAGTTGGTTTTTTTTATAGCATAGCAAAATAAAGCAAAACCTCAGTTATTTAACCATGAATAGTCCAGTGTGAGTATGTCCCACTCAGAGATAGTAAATATTATGTTAAAGCAGTGTGTGTAAGCAGCCGTGTTTCCATATGTTTGCTCTGCTTCTATAGCTACAGCAAACTGAATTGAAGAGAAAGGGGTTGACGTTTTCCAGGATGCCCTTAGTTTCACTGGTTTCCTTCTTTAAGGCTACTGGATGTTTCAATGGCCCTGCCCAGGGCTACTTCCCCATCTAAGATGCTTTAAGCTCACGTGCTGTGAGCTGAGACCTGCTGCACCATGGTGCTCATCCCGCTCTGCTCGTCCTGGGGCTTAGTGGGCAGGAAGGGTCAGGTGGGAGCAGAGGTTTCCCCATCAACCAGGACTCCTCCTGGGTTTGTGAAAGCCTCTGTTTAGCTGCTCTCGGGTTGCATCTACCTGGAGGTAAGTGTTTGTGTGTATGTGAAGACTAATAAATAAACAAAAATTTTGTTTTCTCAGCCCTGGAACAATACTCATGTATTACTTGAGTCATCTCTTACCACCACCTCCAGAGAAGGAGACTCCACAACCTCTCTGGGCAGCCTGAGCCAGGCTCTGCCATCCTCACAGCAAAGTTTTCTTCATATTTTGATGGAAACTCCTGGTTCATGCCCATTTTATAACTGGGCACCACTGGCAAGAGTGTGTTCCCATCCTCTTGACGTCTATCTTTTCAGTATTTGTAAGATGTTTATAGATGGTGATCAGGGTTAAAAAATGGGCTTTGTAGCCTAGAACAGGAGGAAAATGGCTCACGTGTCTGCCAAAAGGGTGGAGGAGCAAAAGCAAGGGTTGTGTGCTCTAATGTCATGATCTGCTTCATTGAACCTTTCCATTTGTGTCTCCTGTAAGGAGCTGAGGGCATGGGCTAAATATGTTCTGCTGAGAGGTATCAGCTTGTGTGTGGCAAAGTGACCTTTTGGATCCAGGGGCTTGGCTATGATGATGTGGTCATTGGTCCAGCACTGTCTGTGTTCTCAGTGGTGCAGAGATGCAGGATGCTGTGTATTTAAATCTGCACTAAAAAGAAGAAAAACAAAGGCAGCAGAACAGCAAAGCTTCCAGTAAACACAACTGTCAGGCTTAACACTGGAACATGTATCTACAGGGTGTTCTTATTCATTAGAGCTGTCTGAAGTTGAGCATCTCTGTTCTGCGGAAGACTGGTATTGCAAAATTCAATGAGCAATTAGAAATTGCAAATGTAATTGAAAAAAAAATATTTCCGTGCAACCAAAATATTTTTTTATGCCAATGAAATGGAGATTTCATTTTTATTTTGGTGCTTTAGTAACACACATTCTTATTTGACCTGCACCTTCCAAGTTATAGCTCTTGAGAGACCCGTTTTAAAGGGTGGTCTACTTGGAATTGGTAATCTAATGATGACTGGCTTTGTAATTTTTAATTGGTATTCTAATGAATTGGGTTTGTCATTGGTATTTTAATTGGATCAGCCATCAGTGCTTGGTTTTTATGTGTGACTGGTGTTCAAAGCATCCTTTGTAACTGATGCCTAATCCTGTTAGGGTGGAAGAGAGGGACTGTGGTTTTGAGTATTGTTCCTGTGTAGCTGCTCTGCTTAACAAGGGAAGGGAGCAGAAACAAAGCCCCAGGTTTTTATTTGATTTATTTTATTTTATTTTTTATTATTTTATTTTTTCTTCTATTTCTTCTCAAAAGATGATATTGGGAGAGGGGCTGTGCTTCAAATAACACCTAGAAACCAGCAGCCTCTTCCAATACATTACACAGGGTGCAGTTTATTCCCTTTTTGCTCTTTAGCTCAGGTCATTAAAACAAAATATAACTCACCCCCCTAATAATACTTAAATAACCCCTTGAATTCATTGCTGCTACTTTTTATTTGATGCACAAAATTATACGCTATAAAATACCAGAAGCATCTTAGCACTTTGAGGACAGAAATTGTGCTTACTGAAATATTTTATTCTGTGCCTGGTTTCAAGCCTTTGTAATAAAATGAAACAGGTCCTGGCTATGAAGTGAACCTTAATTCAAGCAGACACATTTTCCTCTCGTGGGGGGACTCGCTTTCCTCATCGCTATGTGTGTTGGTTTAGCCTTTAATACCAGGATTTTCCTTCAGCAGTAGACATCCAACTTTAAGTGGAACATGAGGGAAGTTCTGTCCTGGTGGATATTGTCTGGCGATGCCTGCCTGTGGTGCACAGTCCCTGGCTTGGCTCCTTCAGGGAAAAAATGCCGTAGAGAAGACTTCTGAGATAGTCCATGGGAATGGCAGATGGCAGTGGAGCTGGGGAAGGTGCTGTGATGGTGCAGTGCCTAAAATCTTTACTAAAGGCAATTTGCAGCACTTTTTGTTTCGTTAATTTTAATGCCATGAACTTTAAAATGCACATTTAGAAAGTGCACGTCATAGAAATGGTATTTTCTTACTTGTTTCTGCAACAGATATTGATGAGTTCCAACTGAGCCAAAAGAGATGACAGAGAAATTCCTTACGTTGCAATTGCAGGGGCAGGTTTTGGTCAGGATTACACACGGGTATCCCCATTAGTATCCTGCTGATGTCAGTGAGGGTGGGAGTTCCCTGCAGCATCTCTCTTACTGGGAAGGAGTTGAATGCCAAGAACATCTGAGCTGTAATTTTGCATTCCCGGTTGCAGGTTCTTCCTAAGGACTTGCCATGAAATTCCTGAAAGAGAGTAAATATTCAGTAGTGTGCGGTGTTATCTTCAGAGCAATGCCTCAAACCTCTGCTACCCTTTTAGAGATGGTGGTTTGCATCTGCCTTTTTCTTATGCTGGAGTCAAAGAATTGTAACTTTCCCAACTGTGTGAAACGTCTGGTTTTATGAATTTTTACTGGATAGGTGAAAACCCAGTTGGAGATGAAAATGGTATTTACTCTTCTGCAAAACAGTCCCGTGTGATGGAGCTGGGAGATGCTGTGACCATTAGTAGTGTTGGCATGTCCACACTGCAAACGTCCAGAGTTGCTAAGCAACATCCAGCAGTGCATTCCTATCCTGGCACATGGGCATCGATCCTGCACCGGTTTTCATCTCTACCCAAGCAGCTCAATCAGCTTGGGCCAGTCTACCCATGTAGTGCCAGATGCCAACCCATTTGCACAAGCAGGGCCCTCTCTGCTGGACTAACTGGTGCTTTAGGGAGAGGTGATGGGTGTTGCAGCCCATGTGCCTTGAGATGTTGTCCGGGTGTCCCCCTGGTTCTCCTAAGGTTCAGTTATCCACATCCTCCCCAAAATCCCAGCATCGGTGAGCGCTGTTAAGGGGCTCATTGGTTTTTGGTGTCCTCAGCTTGAGGGTAAAACGAAGGGTGCACAAAGGGAGGAAACCCAATTAGATTTCAGTGATAGGTTCAGAGGTTCCCAACATAATCAGTTCATAGTCTGCGATCTTTGGTTGAAAATTTACTGACTGTCAGCCTGCGTCAGCCTCTGCAGATCTCTGCAAACGCACGGATGTTACTGTTTAACATGTTGCTTATTTGGAACTCTATTATAAGCTTCTATTTTTAAAGCTATTGAAATCAAACTAGATTAGCTAAAATTTAGACTACTGAGACAACTAAAAGAACATTTTATTATCAGTTATTACTGTAGCACTGAGCTTTTAAGATTCAATTATTGTTTTACTTTGCTGCTGACAGCTCCTACACCCTTCACCCATTCTGATTTAACTTCTCATCGGTCCCTTTTGGTTTTCCTTGTCTGCCATGTATTGTTTCATAAATACTGAGGAGAAGAGATTTCTTTCAGCAGATAGACACTAGTGGGAAGGAAACCCTGGGGAATCTATCAAGTGCAAACCACAGAAATGTAAGTGGTTTATTAGCATTTTGAGTACACACTCAGAAGGATAGACATTGACACATTAACAATTTGTTAATTAACGTGGGCAAAGGATATTAATTGGAAAGTACTTCTGTGAAAATCCTAAGCTTGATTTACTAAATTTTCTACCTAGCTCTTGGGCAAATCTCATATACCAGCTATCAAACCAAAACTCCTGGTAGGGTCAATAACACGTCTACGTCTGGATCAAGCACAGGATGGTGACTTTAGTGTGGTAGCCCCACACCAGACTGTCATTCTTGACTTGCCTGGGGCTCCCTGACCTTCTCTGAAGCTCTGCACTGGGAAGGATGAATTGCTGGGTGTTGCAACAACTGAAAGAGAGAAAATAAAATAACCTGATGTTGTTTGTTTTGCTTTCTGCCTCATTTGTGTGGCAATAATCAGGGTTACAAAAAGGTTTATATCAGCTGTTCTGGTAACTATGCTTCTTAGGTAAATAAGGAACAAAGAGATCAAGGTCCAGAGGGTATTCAGATCTGCTTGACCTCATCCCTTAACCTCACCAGAATTCACGTTGGGGCGCAGCAAGTACAAGAAAGGGAAGGACAGTTGGTGATAACCATCACAGAAAATTTGCCAGGAGCTCCTGGTAGCCAATTCATCATAAGGGATGAATTTCACCCTGGTGCTGAGTGTCACTACAAGCCCTATTCATCATTTATGTCTCAAAACGCTGTGTTTGGAGGAGGTAAGCGGTGCGTAGGCATTATTGCTGGCTTGCTGTGGAGGATGAATTTTGACCTACATGCTCAGAGCTCCTCTAAGCAAGCAGAGTAGAAAGTGAATGTATCTAGCCCAAGAAGAAAGTTCTCCTTCTCATGGTAACAGTTTTGGAGGTGATGGTTCCAAATGATGAACGGCACATGCTGCAAACAACCGAAGATTAATTAAAAAGAGAACGTTAACGTTCTGCACTGTTTCATAATGCTGACATTCTCCTTGAAATATAGACAACAGCTGCGTGCTGAAGTTCAGCCAGACACGAGACATCAGCAAATACTCTGCTTTGAAAAATATGACTTCTTGATAAATATTGCATTAAAGAAGATGATGCTCGGTATCTGTTGGGTATCCTGGCAAGACAGTATTGGAATTATGGGCTGAATTCTCTGCATGTGTTGCATCAATCAGAGCTTGATCCATCTCCTCCTGAAGTCACCACTTTGTTATTACAGTGGCTGGAGCACCTTTTGCTTTACACCATTTCTTTCTCTATGGTTCCCATCCTGAAAGGAGCCCAAACCAGCTTTCTGGAAAAGAACACTTTCTTGCCAATTCTCCAAGTGTTATTTCCATCAATATCAAACTAATTAAAACTTCGGTGATCAATATTTCAGCCTTAGTATTAGTTCCTCTTATCTATTTAAACATGTGTTCTTGCTCTGTCTCTTCCTTTTTGCCCAAGGGGTCTTAATTAACGATCAACAAATCAGTTGAAATCAAATAAGAGCAACTAAGCCAAAGCAGAAAATATTAACTCATAGAAACCCCAGTGCAAGCTTGGAAAAATTATCTGGAGTTGGCTTTTTCTGACTACTTACAAACCAGCTCTTCTTCATCTCATCTTCATGGTGCCCTGTAGAGAGGGAAGCTCAAGCTCATCAGTGCTGTGATAGATGCTGCTCCTGCGTGACTCTTCTGATGCAAATAACAGCATCGAGAGTGCTGTGGCTACCAATATTCATACCAGGAAAATACTTCCCTGTTTATTTCAGTGAGAGTGGGTCTCTGAATGTAGGAAGTGATTTGTTTTGATTTAGTAAGGATGTCTGAAATGTAACAAATCCAAGTGTATCTGTAGCTCCTGTCAGTACCATGCAGCGATGGGAAAAAAGAACCAAAACCACCGAGCTGAGTGTGGGAAGAGAGCAGAGAGGGGGAGATTGAGAGAGGAGAGCTGTGGGTGTAGACTGCAGATTACGAGAGAAGTGCGTTATGCCCAGGGACTGCTTAATTATATCGTTAGTGTTAATTAGTGAATCTGAACCATGCGATTTTATTTTTTTTCTGAAGTTTCTTAGCCTGATTCAGCAACGCTTCCAAAGGTTTTTGAAAACTAGGAAAAACCTCTTGGTATCTGTTGGAGAACCTCAGGGCAAAGGCCAATGCTTCAGGGTGTCTTTTGGAGAAATTCAAGGCAAAGGCCAATGCTTCAAAAGTGCCTACCAATGAAAGCTGTTTGGGATTTGAACTTAATTCCAATTTTTTTCCCATAGTCTTGATGGTGTCTCGTGCCGCACAGATACGAGAGATTTAAGTTGTAATGAGCATGACAAAGTGTCTTCTGAGGCTGTAAACTGTGCAAGATCTTGGCCATTTCCCAAACCCTGACCTAGACCTTGACCTTACAGAGACCTCTGCCCTGCTGAACAGCCCCTATGTTTATGAAGGGGTGCAAAGCCATCCCCAGCTGGAGCCAGTGCAGTTGGGAGATTGGATCTCCCCAGGTTTCACCTTACCCCACCATGAAGAGCTGATCCATCCCTTTAATTTGAGGAATCAGATCACTTGGCAGCTGATAACATTTCTTTCTTCAGCTACATCGATACAGTGCTAAAAGTGAAGCTTCTCCTCCTCCTGCTCCTTTTTTAACCTGTTGTTTTGGGTTTTTTTTTTAACTTTGGCTGAAAGCAGCAGCAAATGGAAAAATGTGTTGACAAGCAGTAGCTCAGCAGAGAACAAAAGTAGGAAAGAACAGCTTGAAAGAGGTAATCTTCTTCTGTGCAGGAAGCAGATGCACATGGGAGTGAGAGATGAGCAGGTAATAAAGGTACTTTTGCTTTTAATGCATCCAGCTCCTGGTATGGAAGCAGAAATTAAATGAGAGAAGCTGTTTCTTCCCCGGTCAGAACAAACATCTGGCAGCAGGGGCTATATACACACGGTGCTGCGTGGACTTACAGCCTTCTCAGTATCAAGCTCATTCAGAGTTATCAACAAGAGATAGATGGAAGTCTTGAGTTTGTGGGTTTTTTCCTTTTCTAGTAGGTGTATAAAACTCTGAAAAATTTGGAGTAAAACTTGTAGCAATAAAGCAGAGGGGAGATGCAGACTCTTGCTGGAGCAGCTCAATAAGGACATAATGGGAGGGATCACATCCTGAAATGGTATTTTCCAAACACACTTTTTGTTGTTTCTCCTTGTAATTGGTAGTTTTCATTCTCTGAGGTGGATCTTTGGGATACACAGATTGCATTCATCCACCACCATCATCCATAACTTCCCTGCTGTGTGCTCTTTTTCTTTCACTCTCGTTCCCTCTCCACTATTGCTTCACTCTTAGGAAAAAAAAAAGGAGATAGAAATGGTGTCTGACATGGATTTCCACTTCAGTTTGAGCTGAGGTTGTGCTCTGCTTAAACTAGAGCGTGGTTCCAGTTACGGTTGTGGGTGCAAGTAGAAATGAATGCTAGTAGCCAAGCGAAGCCCAAATGTCTGGGAGAAACACCAGATGCAATTATCAACATGAAAATAAAATTCCTATTAGATGTCTGCCCACTGTGGATTGTGCCAGCACACAAGCCTTGGAAGTGGCAAGATCTAAGTTTAGCCCCGTGGACCTCTAAGTGATCCAAATCCGAACCCTTTTCCATCCCATACCTGTCCTGCTCTGATCAGACCCGTTTCTCTTATGTAGAGTAGACAAGGGGTAGGATATTTTTCTATGCGTGGAATCACATTTATGAAGACTCATGCTTGCTTTCTAGCTGGCTGGACCACGGCTGAGAGTGCTTATGTGGACTCTGAACAGAGGAATATTCTGCTTGAACCCTTCTCCAACTGGTAACCGGTGCTTCCTAGACCCAGGGATTGCCACGGTGGTCTGGTCCTGCACTTGCTGACCTTGTCACCCCCTGTTCCTCCATGCTCATTAAATGTTCTGCAGCCTTCTGGGCTGGCAGGTAAGAAAAACTTTCTCCCACTTTACTTTTTACCTCCTCTATTTCATTTAGTTTCTAAAGAGATTATGTTTCCTACTGTGATATTTTCAGTTTCCAATGGAAATATCCCCCTCAAACAACCTATAAACAGAAATAACACAGCGTAGAGACTGGAAATATATCTATATAAATTCTAAGCTATAGATGCAGAAAATGTAACCAAAGAGATTTACCTAGAAAATGTAACCTCGGTATTGATTTAGAATTGGGCCACTCCTGCTCCAGAGCCCACCAGGTAACATTTACATTTACAGAACTAATAAATTTCCATTCAAATAAATAATTGGTTGTAGATTTTACCTGGTTTGTGCCTGCAGCTTCCTTTCCATGGCACCCATGTAGCAGAGGGGTGCAATGGGTGCTCTCCTGTTGGCATTGAGCTGTCATGAAAAACAAGCACGCTGAGAATTTGCTGTTAGTAATACCCAATAGGTGGTTGCTTAAGACTATCAGTCAGATTTGGACAAAGAGTTTATGCCATTATGGGTCAATGTAACATTTGCAGAGTTTCAGCCAAAGCTGAAGAGTAGTCTGAAGGGTGGGCAGGGGAGAAGGAAGCTTCTCAGCTGGTGGCAGAGCTCTGCTGGCAGCTGAAAAAGGGACACCAGCAGCAGCTCTGCAGACATCAGCAATACCTGCACAAGATCAAAACTGCAGCTCTTCTGATTTCAAGATATGATGGAGACCATTTGTTAGGGTCTCAAAAGCTTTCCTAACCCCAGCAGAGATGGACACTTGTGTTGCTTCCGTCTGCACTTTGTTCGGGTCTTCGCCATCTCTCGAAGGGTTCTGCTGCCCAGCAGAGCCCAGTCTGCAGCCTGTGTGTGCCTGAGGTCTGCCTAATGGATTATTAACTCCTGGTGATTTTGAGGGGAATTTAGGCATCTAAAAGTTTTTATCTGAAGGTTTAGGTATCTCTTGCCCTTGCACCAAATGGAAATGTGACCTAGGAGGTCAGCCTGGACACAGGCAGTCGTTCAGCTTGTCCCACTATCATTTTTTTTTCCCACTCATCCTATTTTGGAAAAAGCCTGTGAAGCATTTTGTTCAGAAGGCCCTTGCAAAGCCTGTGTGCTCTTTACTCGGGGTATAAGTAGAACTTAAATACTTCGTGGACGTTGGCCCAAGAGGGAACATCACACCAGCAGCCTTCAAATCTCTCTATCTTCTTGGGCCTTTAGCGTGGGTTTTGCTGAGTAGCATCGGTGAAAAGCCAGAGAAAGAAAAATAAACAACCTAACAGGGTACAGAATCAGCAAAACCTCACAGTAATGGGTATAAGACTTCTTTTCACCTCTCCGGACCTTGCATGTAAAAGAAATTCAGCAGTTTGCCTGTGCTGAGGACCAGACCGGAGCAGTGCAACCGAAGGGGTGGATCAGTTATCCCTTCTGCACTGTTACAACCCTGACACAGGTTGTCACAGCGAGAATTATTTATTTAAGGAGATTGAAATGGAAAAAAAAAACCCTCAAACAACCCACCAAGGTATATAGGAAACCTGATTTTATTTTTTTTAATGTTTAGCAGGATGTTGGACTTAAGCCCTTAGTAATTTTCAGTGGCTTAAATCTTTTCCCTACTACGCAGCAAAGCACAGCTCTTGGCTATATATAAAATGTGACAGCTGCTCTCGAGGCCATATACATTGAGAGCAGAGCTGTCTGTCACAGGTAGCTTTGCTGCTGGGAACTGATACTCATCTTAAACTGATAGGGAGAGGTTAAACCAGCAAGTTTTGTAGAGAGGGTTTAACAAAAATCGTGAATGAAATCGGGAAATAATAACAAAGTGTTTATAAGCTTAAACAGGATCCTGTGAAAAGGTGATAAGTATTGTGCAGTTTCTGCTACATTGAGGGGTGGTTTTTGTGCTGGCTTAGAAAGAGATACTATTCATCTTTATTTGTGCTACAGCTTCGATAGAATGGGCTTAAAAGGTAAGATATATATGAGCTGTGCTCAGTCTCCGGTAGCAATGGCAGCTTGATTTTATCACTGCCAAATGCAATCTGCAGTCTTGTGTTCAGAAACCGGGCTGCATTTTAAATGCAGGTGTAAAGAGGCTTTTTTATGTTGGGTTTTTGTTTTGTTTTTTTTTTTCATAAGAAGCAGCAAAGAGCCTGGCAAACACCGTGCCTCTTGCAGAACTCGGTCATTGCTCGATGGTGCAGCTGCGAGTGGGATTTGTGCTTCAGTGTATATATGACTCTGGGAGAGGCAGAAATGTGGGGTTTAGTCAGCGGGCTCTGGTAGCTGAAATCTAACTTAGTGGAGCATGTATCCTCGGATTACTGTTGTACAGCCTTTTGGTTAGATCAGAGCAGCTGGCGCACAGATAATGGTCACTGTCATGAGTTTGAATGGGGTTATTGAACTGGGGCAAGCTACTGTAAATTGAAGCGAGCACGGCTTTTCAGAGCTCCTCCGAGGGAAGGGGAGATAGCCAGGCTGAATCTTCTTGCTGTAACAACACGTGCACGTACCTTTTGGAAGGAAATAAATATGTTCCCATCCTGTTGCCTTAAAACTAAAATCTTCCTCTTGCCAGCTCTGCAGTAGGGAAAGGGACCCGAGACGAACACCAGCGAGTGCCAAGAGAACTGCTTGAGATAAAACTCATGGTTGCTTTTGAGAACTACCATTGAAAATGAAGCAATTTGGACTCTGTTTTTGACTCTGGCCTGAACAAGGATAAGAAAGTTATTGGTATCCCAGGACAATGTCTTTTATTTCAGCTTCATGCTGTCTAAAGTGGGAATGAGCGCGCAGGTTCTTTGATACCATGAGTAGTATTAAGTGACATTATCATCGGTACTCGTTGGGATTTGTGAAGCAGGGGGAAATCTTTCAATGTGTAGCTGTGCTTTTGCTTGGTAATGTTGATGGTGAAAAGCCTAACTAAATGGAGACAGGAATAAAGGAAAAAACCAACTCCATACGATGCTGCTGCTAATTACTTCCCGTAGATATTTTAGATAATACAGCTCAGAGGTTGGATTTCTGGGTGCAAAGAGAGCCCAGCTCTGTGGCACCTGATTTGTGTGGGTATTTTGGGGAAAAATACCCCCAAGATTCTGAATATACTGATAAAAATGGCTGTATCACTGCTATCTCCAGCAAGACAACACCGTGTGAAGCACATATATGTGAATATATATATTTACACCATGGTGTAAAAGGGAATCCTGATCACCCTCCTGTTGTTTTAATGAATTATGGCACGGCACGTGGTGTGTAATAGTTTGTGTATTGCAGTAACGTGAGAAAATTATAGTTCACAACTTTTCCTACCAGGAAAGTGTATTATATGCTTGAGTGGGTGAGAGGTTTTCTTTAGGGAAGGGCAGGTATGGGGTAGATAATAGCTACTGGAGTGTCTCTTGAGCTGTTGTTATATGCCTTTAGAGTATGGTTTGGGCAGAGAAACTTATTTAGTGTCAAGAAAATCCTGTTTAAGATGGATATGGTTAAATGGGTAGAAAGAACTTGAAGTAGCCCATAGAGATCACTTGCTCCCAGCTTTAAAGAGAAGCTCTTGCTGATGTTTTAGTTAAACAGAGTTAAAAAACCAAACAAACAATGGGTTTTGTGAGTGTGATTGCTCTCGGTGAAGCCTCCTTAAAAAATATGGTAACATTTTCTCCCAGCTTGTTTTGCCTTCGGAGTTGGCCTTTTCCCCTCTCCTTTCTGGTCCCTCACGATCACAACCCCCTGTAGCTGCCTCCACACCCTGCTTCCCCTGCCCTCCTTCACCTCACTTCTAGATTTTACTTTTTGGGGGGGAACCTCATTTGCAAAACCACAGTTTTCTTCTGCAATATTATTTGCAGGCCTGTTCTGAAACTCTCACTGCATTTATATTTTTGTCAGTCTGAACCAAATTGCTCGTAATTCCATTATGCTCCGTATATCACTGAGTTGGGAGAGTAATTCTGGCATATGCTAATGCCTCTTGGTTTACACACATAAAATGCTATTCTGGTAACAAAGTAGTGAGTATGTTTTATAATGGGATATATATCATTATAACTGGAACACTGGTTTTACAAAATATTTTAAGAGGAAGGTAAATTAGATCATGAAAAGTGCATAAGGGCTATAAATTATGTAGTAGCCTAAAGAATTATTATAAAGGGATTTGGTTGTGGCCTGATCCCATGAAACCTTTAACTGTGGCAATTAAAATAAACCCTATCAACTGCTCACAGCCTCAGAAGATTTATTACTTGCCATGGAATGGTCACCTGAAACTTTGAATCTGCGTACAGCATGACAATAATGGTCACCACTAATTCTTGATGCAGATGTTTTTAATGAGTGACATTAAGTGGGAAATGGTGGTAGTTGAAACTGGACTTTTTATAGTTCTCTCTCTTGACATTCAAAACGTTTTTCCCTTAAGAGGTGCCTAGAATTTTTAGATGGGAAAAGCTTTAATGTCTGATCTGGCTTGTGAAAGATGCTCGGGGGTGACACACTGAAGTGCCATCAGATGGAGCAGTGTATTTGAAACCATCACTGTCATTGAAGTTCTTCCTTCGGTATCGAGAAAAAACCCTTCAGTTTCTCTCCTGTAAACCAGGCATCTCTTCACCTTTATAGCTATTTTTTTTTTCCTTCCTAATTTACCTGTTCTTTCTTTGCATCACATTGTTTAACTGCTGACCTCCTTCAAGTTTATGCAGCCAAACCTCAGGAGGGTTCCTTTCGGAGTCCCTGAAAACTTCTTGGTTAGGTGTCACATCACAGCAGTGGGACAGGAATAGCCTTTAAATGAAATTCTTGGAGAATTAACACACTTTTGTGCCATGCTCCCTGCTGGAATGGGGCAGAAGGTCAATCTCCCAAGCTCCTCTCCAAGAAGTCTAAGGCCCCAGTAACTGAACTGAGCCATGCAGGAGGGACTTGGGGTCTCATCACAGTGTGGATCTGTGGCATTACAAACTTGCTTAATTCTTATGGTGACGAGAGATGAAATCACAGATTATAGCAACTGATTAACTCCGTCGTGGAAAATTCCCAGCAGGAAATCTGAAGAAGAAACTGCATTTGTTGAATTGGAATGATGATAGTATTTATTTCATTTGAATTACGCCCCTTTTTAAGACCTGGAAAACCCTTTGCTGCTTCAGCTGAATGTAGCAGTTGAGTCCATGTTAGTGCTCTGGCATCTGGGCTGAGATTTGAGTAACTTCTCTAGAGAGCACAGTGAGGAAGTGCTGCTTAGGAAAAAGCAGAGGAAAGGATAAAATGAAGTATCCTTGAAAGAAATGAAATGAGATAATGATTAGCCATTAACCAGGTCATTAATTTCTGGGCTATTTCAGGGAAGGAGAAACCCTGCAGAAACATCTAGAGGAGTTATGCTTTTCCCCATAGTCCAGATCTCTCTGAGATTCCCCAATTCTCTCATCCCTATTCCCCAGTCTGGGACCAGCAGTTTCGATCCTTCGAGGTGGTTCAAGCCCCCCGTGTGTCTCTGTGTGTCTGAGAAGCTGAATACTTAATTCCCTCTAAGTTTCCATTAGTCACTAGAAATTGCCACTTTTGTAACTCCGCTGTGTGGCTTTTTGTCAATGTAGAGCAGTTTTAATGTTGCTTCTTGATCATCATCCCAGCAGTAGATAACGCTGTGGGTTTTTTTAAAGATGTGTGTAATTTTAGCATAGCTGAATTAGTGCAGAGATGGATCCCGAATGAGCAGGCTTTGCCAGGCAGAGATCCAGCAGCCAACCGGGCTCATCAGGGGCATGTTCTCACTGGCATCCAGAGAGGGTCAACGATTTGGGCATCCTGCTGAGGGCCTGAGCGTGGCCGAGGACTCTGAGCACTTCAAATGGCACTCGGTGACTCCAGAACACGTCTGCAGAGCAGGCTGATTCTCACGTCCTGGGGAGATGTGGTGGGTACCACTGTACGAGCTGCAGAGGACTATAAATATTGCCTTTGGAAGAAACTTCGCACCAGCGTGTCTGCGTTTAACTGCAGGGCTGTGCTGTTTTAGACACAACAGCCTGAAAGCTCTATCCTCTCAATGAGGGCAACACTTCTGTTTGTGTCTGTTACTATATATATTTATTTTTTTTTCTCCTGGATACATGTAGTAAAATCCAATTAATTTCAACAGCGTTTACGCTGCCACAAAATAGGAATGAGGGACAATCTGGCTTTATACTTATTTCCCTTTCTCAGACCCTCAGCCTTCAGAAATCTGTGGGGAGAATGATGAAAAATTAATGCTACTGCCCATCTGCAGCTGTTCTTGGTGCATTAGTGTCAACAAGAAAGCAGTCCCATGCCCTTGTAAGAAGGAAAGGAAAAAAAAAAAGGGAAAAAAAAGCAGCTTTTTTGCATATTATAGACCCTGTGACAGTCTACACAAACTTTCATTTGAATGCATTTTGTGGCTTGTGCTTTATGACAGCATCGCCAGCTCGAGGAGGGATTTTATCATTAGTCTCCTGATGGGATTTTTAGGGTTGGTTTTCATGTTTGTTTTTTTTTTTCCTTTTTCTTTTCTTTAATTTCTTCTGACAACAGTTGCTACGTGGCTTTTGTCAGTTTAGCCTAGTTTGCTGCTAGTTGATAATAATTCTACTAGTAGTTAACCAGACGTTTCTAGGAGGGCTGTAATTATAGCTGGAATGATAGAATCACGTCTCCGTTTTTAAAGGGAAGTAAAACTTGAAGCTTCACGGTACCAGGGGAAAAGAACTTGAAAATGTTATTTTCCAAAGATTAAAAGCTGGAGGGTTAAAACGAAGCTTTCCATTATATTAAAACCTAATCTTGTGATAGTAAATCCTTTTTTATGTTTTGGGGGATCTGACCTGTGATTTTTGTGTGTCTGGGGCTGACAGCATCAATTACTTTACAGCAGCCCATTAAGCCAGTGGCCTTTGGGCATTGACCTTTTCATCTCTACCGTTAAAGGAATTTATGCAGGCGAGTTTATTTGTTTGCTTTCTCATTTTGCATAAGGTTGGCACTAGCATAAATTGTTTAGAGTTCCTGATGGCACACCGTGGTTTCTACAAGCCCTTCTCTAACACCCCATTGCTGCTTTGCGATGTCACCGTGTAGCACGCAGCAAATCTGGAGTCTCTGCTTCACTCTAGAAACAATTGAGTGTGTATAAGGTGTAATAAATGGCTGGAAAAATCAGATATGGGTCTGTCTTGATAAAGCAGGTGGAGTGTTAGCACCAGCCACGCAGACACGATCCCATCATCTCACCGGCACAGAAGGTCCTACAAGACAGGGATGAGAAAACGATTCGAAGTCGTCTGTTTGCAGTGCTGCAAAGTGGTATTTGTGCCAAATATCATCACTAAATGAGGTTCCTTAAATCAGGTTTTGCAGGATTAGGCTGTTTTATCTTTGTAATTTATGCCCAGCTGCCTCTGCTCAGGTGATGCTGTACATTCTCTGGGGGATGGGATGAAGGGAGAGGTTCCGCATCAGCTCCGGCCGTGGCTTATCCATTGGCTTTGTAAATCTGTGAGGTGTCCTGAAGGCTGTGGAAGCTGCTGGATAATCAGAATTGGTAATGATGTGAGGCAATAAAAGAGATTTTATGCTTTTGGTGATTCTTTTTTTGTGAATTGTATGAGAGTATCTGAACAAAATCATGTATTTATTTAGTTATCTAGTTATTTCTTCATTTATTATGTCCCTGTCATCCCAAGCCTTTACAATCCAGAAATATTTCCTGGAAATTTTTTAAGCTTTACTCCTGGGTAATTTTGATTCTTTGTTTCAGCCATGCATCCTCTTGTGTTTTCAGATTGCTTGTTTGCTATTTATCCTGCTTCAGTTGGAAAACACGTGCCTTTTGGGGACGATTTGTTTTAGTCAACCCCCATGATTAGAAAATGAGCTCAAATGCCTCAGAAGAGCCAGTTCCTCCTAATGTATATATTGGGTGTCACGTAATTCTTCTTTACTCTTTGGGCATTTACTATCCAGTCTCGTACGAGGCAGTGCCATAAGTAGAAAAATGCCTGTGAATTTGCCATTAAGCAGAAGAAAAGCCTCCAGCTAGTTTTAGTGATGCTTTAATTAATTACGAACAGCACAAATACCATGTGCATTTAGTCATTCTTACACAGCAATTATGTGCATTATGAGCCTTTATTCCTGTCTTCTGCATATGGACAGACAAATATCTCTATAATTCAACATTAATTATGTATGTATGAGCCCTTGGTATGTTCATAAGTATGCATCAGGTAATTAGAGCTTGAGCCCAGATACTCTTTGCTTCTTTTCTATCAGAAGTGCCCTTTTGCTCACTTATGTCTGGTGGGAGGTGTCCCTGCCCATGGCAGTGCAGTTGGAACTAGATGGTCCTCGAGGTCCCTTCTAACCCAAACTGTTCTATGATTTTATGTTCAACCAGCAAGCCCACCTAGCTCCTGAGACTCTACCCCAAATCTAACCCTGCTCCAGAAAGTCCTACAGATACCAGAACAGGCCATGAAATCTCTCATTACCCTAATGCAGCACTGGCTGGTTCATGACCTGACTTCAGCAGCTGACTAAGTAGTCCAGAACCAAGCAAACTGCAACACATCTTCATCAGCTTTCTAAATGTTTTCACAGTGAGAACAACCAGCTACTGGAAACATCTCCCCAGGGAAGTGGTGGATTCCCCAACAGAGGACACTTAAGATTCAGCTGCCCAGGGTGCTGGGCCATCTTACCTAGACCCTGCTTTTGCCAAGAAAGGTCAGACTAAATGATCCTTCATGTCACTTCCAACTTGGGATTCTATGAAACTTATTTGTCTGGTAATTCCAGGGAAGTCACAGGTGCTCTTTCAAGCATGGGTGGTGGAGGAGAAGCTGAGAAAGGCTGGAGTTGGGGAGTATGACATGAGGCACTCTTGACACTTGTCAAATCTAATTTTCTCCAACTGGTTGTTGAGTGTCTGTGGAGTAGGTCACAGATCTGGAGGGGAAAAGAATTATCTGGTTTTGAGCTCTGAGGGAGGCAGGAGCTCAACCATGACATCAAGACTGCTTTTTAGCCACCTTAAAAAAATCATGTAGGAAAAGGCCTGGGGTAAAATATCAGAGCAGAGAGACAGTCTGGCACACCTGGAGGAGAAGACAGAGCTGTATTCCAGAAGGTGTAGCTTAACCTCCCTTGAACCCCTCAAATGAGGGAGAAGGAATGGCCTGAAATGCGATTGGAGGACAAGCAAAAGGTCACCTATGTGGGCTTGGCAGCTCTTGACTTACCACTTCCAGGGCCTTAGCCAGATTTTTACAGCTCAGAAAAGCTGGTACAGTGATAGAAGAAGAAGTGGAGGCATTTGCAGCTTCTGTGGTAAAGGGACTACGTCTCTGCAGGTGGTTTTGGTGTGTCTGTTGGTTTTCCACTGGTGCAACCATGTCACCGAGCGGACACACTGCATGCTTTTTAAGACAAACACCCATGAGGGCATTAGAGACCCAGCCAGCTTGGGTCATTCTGACCCAGGTACTCTAGTCAAGAGACAGCTCTGGACTGTCAGATGGTTTTGGGGAGCTCGTTAAACAGATTGTGGCTTTTGGGTGTTTCGTTTTCATACACATGAATTGGACTTGATCAAAACTTCCAAATTTGAGATCTTCAGGAAACTTCTCAGCTACAGCCCTCCTGCTGTTATCTGTCTCCTGAGCAATTGAAACTGTTGTGATAAAATAAGGCTACATTGTGAGATGGGGGCTGCTTTCCTCATCACTCACCTTCCAGCTCTGAGGCTACAGCTGATAGCAAGTAGCAGATCTCAAAATCAGCTTGTTAGGATTTGGAGCAGGGCTCTGCCTCTCTCCCTTCATTTCTAGAACACTCTCTGTCTCTTAGACTTTATAGTTGTTTCTAAATTCTTAAAGACTACCCTGAAAAGAAAATCATTGAGGAAAGAGGTAATTGAAATTTCCCAGAGGGAACGCTTTAAGGTGGCAATGACAGTGGTTGGCCAACAGCGCCATGAGGCTTCCCTTGCCGTTGTCAAAGCTGGTTAACTAAAAGGCTTTCTCCCATCGTGGACTGTCAGGCTGAATTTGTCATGTAGAAGAATCAATGAACTGATTAGCAATTGTTGAGTGGGGTGGTTTTGGAATTAGCACCACTATGATTTCCATGGTTTTCTTTGTGCTTTTGAATGTAAAGAACCGTGATCAGGCCGAGTATAAAGGAATAACTCTCGGAATTTCAGTGCTTAGATTTGTCCCAGGAGAGGTTTTGGCCCACCGTGCAGCAGAGGAGATGTTTGGAGTAGAAGGCTTTGAAATAAAGTGAATCAATTGCCCTTCCTTCCTGTATTCCTTTCTCTTTTCTCTTTTAATATTATTGATGAAGTGACCGGAATGGTATCTGGGCATATCTGAAAAATCAATGAAAAAATAAATCTTAAAAAAAAAAAAAATCAATTGTCCTGCAGTGTGGATTTAAATGTGACCTGGTTTTGCTGTACTGTGTATGTACTACAGAAAGTACCTGGCTGTCAAGAGATATATTTTACTTTATTTCTTTCAATCGGATTACTGTAGGAGATAATTTCTTAAGAGAGGATGAGGCTGTTAATTTTAGTTTTTCCAGTAAAGGTCCCAAACCCAAGCTCCCTGTGTCAGAACTCTTCTGAACTTTGGGGTCCTGCGAGGACTTCAAAGAGTTTCCTGATTGCTCTCAGCTCAGTAACAATTTAACCAGCTTGATCTAGATTTCTTTCTTGTCTGTTCTTCCTCAACTTTGTTCTCCTTTTCGGCTGCATCCCTCAGACTGCTGTACAGTGTCTCATACTTTATGAGATCATTGTTTGGCTTAATATCCCAGTTTCTTTGTCTTTAGCATTAATTCACCCCTGATACATGCAGCCTCCCTCTGACTGCTGCCCAGGTTTGTTTCTGCTCATGATTGTCTCCTCTGCCCATACACGGCTGCCAGCATTGCCCATCTTTTTCCATCCTGCACCACATCTGCTGTTTCCACACTCTCTGGTTTTTGCCTCTGAGTTCAGGTCATAAGATTTACCCGAGCCACAAAAAGGACGTTTCGTATGAAATAGAACAAAATTAAAAAGACATGAGATCTGCTGTGACTGCCACTGCTGATGGAAGCGCATCGGGGAGGTCTCGGAGCCCACGTGGAAATGTGTGGTTTCCATTATTTATTATTGATGGTGCAGATGTGCCCAGAAGCACACTGGTAAATCCCTGCTTAGGCAGCACTGCTCAGAGAGCACGTTCTTCACAGGAGGGTCTTTCATGAACATGTATTGCTTTGACCAAACCTTCATGTTTGATGAGGAACCAAAGGGTGCTTAACAGCTCTTGGTTGATGGTAGAGAACTGGCCAATGATGGCTGGAGGGGTGCATGTTTAAATGCATAGGGAATGTGGTCTTTGCTTGACCAAAAGAGGTCCTGTGCATGCAGAGAGGAGCTGTCACAGCCTGGTGACTGTTAAAAGGAGTTATCTATTGGATTTTTGCAGGATGGCAAGTACATATCACAGGAGATTCCACTACTGCAAGGGCATGATAAACACCAGTCACCATTTCTCCCATTTTCCCCACTCTTCCTGCCAGGCAAATCAAGGCACAGAAGCAACATGTCCAGAGTTACCCAGTTCCAGGAGCCGAAGTCAGGTCTTCTGAGTGCAAGGGCAGCATTCACTTCACCAGTCCCACTGCCTGTAGGGATGTGACAACATAATTTAGCTGTTGTGTAATTTATTATGCCCTGCTATGTGTTCTACATTGCAGCAAGGCTGACCAAGTTTGTAATTCTGGTGTATATGATCAACATGCTGCTCATTTTTCCATTATCCGGGCAGTCTGTAATTCATCTCCCTCACTCGTGTCTCATACTGGAGCATTTCATTTCCATGACTGTGAATTATCAGCATCCAATCCTTGAAGGTATGATTGGAGATAATAGCCTAAAGTTTCCCAGGTGAATAATTACTTCAGCTGTCTGACTTGTGGCATCTTTGAGGGCCTTTTTTTCCCTTACAGAGGAAAGTGTTCAGTATTTTCTGACGACCGTGACCTTCTGCAGTGACTAAAACCTATTTTATTTGAACTCTTATTTGGGTAAAGTCTGTTATTGTGTGTCGTTAGTTTAGTTCTCCCACTCAGCCTCCAAAATGTTAATAAATGTATGACAGAAAAATGAACAGTGTTTTTGCTACTCAACATCTTTTTGTTTGGTTGGTTTTTTTTCCCCCAGGTTGCTGCCTGTAATGTGTATTTAGAAATAAGATTTTGCAAAACTGCCCACATCACTCTGGAGCATAAGCTCCTGTGAAAGCTTTGGGGATCTGAGCTTCTTCATTTGGGTTTGTTTAAAAATCTTATCCTCGTTGCCTGGCAGTCACTATTTACAACAGTCAGAACAAAACTACCAGTTTGAGATTCTGAAGGCATGAAGGCAATTACCTTCTCATTTTGCACTCAGAAGGAGTCATGTGCTGTTAATGAAGTCCCTTTTCTATCTTCAAAACTCTCCTCTAGCATAGAAACATGGTATTTTGTGCAAATATTTGTCCCAGTTCTACTCTCTGTACACTGCAATAAATACCTGAGGTGTTCTCTACTTGAATCCAGCCTCTCCAGGGCTTTTGACACAGCAGCATCCCCTAAATATGTGGTTAATCTTAATATCCTTGTCACAAATATGATTTATCCCAAGTGTAGAACCCTGGATGACACCTGCAGGACGCTTGGTGACGTATGTTGAAGTACAATGAACCCTGTTCTTCAGTCAGCTGGTGGTCACTCCAGCTGCCTCATGCAAAAGCTGGTTTTTAATAGAAATGGTGCTTGGGAATTTGGTCCAGTGAAACAGAAGGCCAGGCGAATTTCTAGAAAGCAGGTGCTGTCAGGGGTTGTTTTATCTTCTCAGCCTGTGTGAGTTTCAAAAGAGCAATTTGTGAGTTTTAAGGATCCTCTAAAAGCATCCTGTGAGGCATCACTGAAGAGCACATTGAAATGCTGAACATATGGCGAGTGTGTTATTCTGCTACACTTTGCATGTGGCTGCTGTGATTTCAGAGACTTCATTCACAGAATCATAGAATCACTATGGTTGGAAAGGAGCTCTAGGATCATCAAGTCCAACCTTCATCCTACGTACGCAAGCCGAGAGCCGTTCGACTGGCCGCTAGCGCGCACGGTTGCTACGTTCCTGTTCTTTGTATGCACAACTCTGTGGCTGTAATTAAAAGATGGGGCAGAGTTTTAATACGTTGACAAACAGGATGAACTTCACTGAGCCATCCACCCACAAGCTCTTCCTCCAGGGAGCAGCAAGCAGAGTATGTCACTGGAAGGACAATGTGCATGGTCTGTCATCTGTGGAAGTGAGAAGATTTAAAATGCTCCATTTCTATGGTTTAAGAAAGCTCAGCTGTTGTTGCTGTGGGGCTGTCAGGACTTGTGCAGGGTGTAGTAGGTCTCTCCACTGTTTTCCTTTCCTTCCTGGGTGCATCTGTTCAAAATTCATTCCTTCTGACCGTGCATCTTTGTTCTGTGACTTGTCACGTTCACTTATGTTGTTCACATACTTCCATTAATTCCAAGACAACATCCGTTGACATAACTGGACAGACATGTCACTGTAATTGGTCAAACCATCTCAGAAATGTGGGCATTCTTCTGAAAGCGGCTGTTCAGGTTTGTTTTAAGAAAGTGGCAACAAGAAAACCACTTACCTTGATCTTGCAGAGATTTTTGACTAAGGGCTCTCATTAGGTTTAAGAAAAGTGGTTGACTACAAAGACTTACTCATGTATAATTTATTAGAACACGTTAAGGGTTTTATTTTCATTATCTTTTAAATACTTCAGCTTTTTATTGGCCTCCTGTAGAATTCCTTATTTGTGAGAGATATTTCCTGGCTATGTTAAAAGTTTGAAGAAATGAGTTTGCTGTGTCATAGCTAACTGGGTTTATTGTTACTTAAAAAACAATATAGGTGTTCTCTTGCTCACAGGTCACGCTTTAGGAAGCATGGAGCAGCTGTGATCCCCCAGAGCATCTTGGTTTGGGTGAGGTGGTGCCATCAGGTCTTAAATACAGCTAAAGGTCCATTGACAATCCTTTTCTTTTGGGGGCGTGACCCCAGGGAGCTGGAAAGAGCCCATAAACTTCTCTTAATGGTCATCAAATAGTCAGCTCTTGTAATGGTTTTTTATTACTGACCTATGGACTAGAATTTTCAACAGCAAGTCAGGCTTTTGAGCCTGTGACCTGACAAGTCTCTTGGATATAGCCTCCATAATTCTCAAGGTTCACTCTTTTAGAGGTGTGAAGTCAGTGCAAATCCAGCTCGTAAAGGTCTGCCCCAGCATGGGCTTCAAAACCACTCTGGAGTGCTGGAGTGAATTATACTGACACACGGACAAGCTCTCCCCTCCCTCCCATCCCCACCCACCTAAGAAAGAGAACGGTTAATTTTCATATGCCAATTTGTGACCTGTGGTCTCCTGGGAGCTGCTACGGGCTCATTCCGTGGGAGCAGAAAACCATGGGGTGGGCAGAGGGAAGAGCGAGTAGCAGGAGTTGGCTCAGCCCTTCCTTGCAGTAAAATCAGTCATGGTACCTGGACCCAGACCAAAGCATCGTGCTGGGGAAGTGTTTGGCCTGTACTGACACCACGGGCTGTAAGAGAACATTCCAAAGCAGTCCATTCTTTGGCTATTTTTCATTCTTGATTATTTTTTTTTTTGTTATATTCTGTCAGTTTCTGTCTATCCCAAATAGCCACACCATCATTACTGCAATGAATGGAAACCAGCATCCCAAAAGTTGTACCCTTTGAAATCGATATTTGGAGTTGTGTCTACTTAGAATTACAAGCAGAGTCACAAAAATGTATTAAAAAATACACTTTTTTTTTCTTTCTTTTTGGCAAGAGCTAAGCCAGCAAGAGAAGATTATAATGGAATGACTAACTATTGTAATTGGGCATTGTATCGCATTGCATGGTTTTAATTTACAAAACCAAGCAGGAATTCAATAACATAGATGTTGATATTGCTTTTAAAACACTTTCATGCCTGAAGGATAAGTAAATATCTTAAAAGAATTGGGGATTACTTCTCCTACGATACCTACAACAAAAGGAGGAGCAGAAATGTCCAGGTTTCAAGAAAGCCCAATATTTGGTCAGGGAAGGCATCCTGCATCCCACAGCACCCAGGGAGAGTTGTGGTGTGATGCAGAAGGAGGAGACTGAGGCAAAATGCTTCTCCATCACCCAGCAGAGCTCCCGTAGTCACACAGATAGATTCTTCTATATCCAGCCATTGAAAAAAAAGCTTCTTTGAAAGCTGCATTGGAAAAGTAAACCATCATGAGCAGCATAGACCAGCAAATCTGAATGCTTGTGTTGGTACTTAGCAGGGGCATCGGTGTTCGAGCCACCTGAAGTTGCAGTTTCTGTCGTGGGTTGCCTTTGCACCACGCTCATCAGCTCTGTGAAAGAACAGGTAGAGAGCGGGACAGTTAAGGCAGCTTTTTTTTTTCTCCAAGGTGAACTTTGAGGCCTGTGGTGCAGCCATTAAAGACAATCTCTACTGGACCATTCCCTTCTTCTCGTATGGTGAGATCCATAGCATTTGGTGAAGGGATGAGGTAAATATCAGGTACATTTTCTAATGGTTGCTACACACATGGGAACAGAGTGAGAGAGAAAGGGAAGGATTTTCTTTTTTTTTTTAAAGTGAATGTGTATTGCTTATAAACTATGAGGCTGTGAGGATGCTGAAGGGACTGGAACATCTTTCTTATGATGAAATGCTGAGAACCCTGGGGCTGTTTAGCCTGGAGAAGTCTGGGAAGGGATCTTATGAATGTTTACAAATATCTGAAGGGTGGTCAAGTAGCTGGTCAAGCAGAAGGGGCTAGTTTCTTGTCAGTGGTGCCCAGGGACAGGACAAGGGGCACCAAGGGGCACCAACTGGAGCCCAGGAGGTTCCCCCTGAGCAGGAGGAGCAAGTTCCTTGGT
>JANHFX010010466.1:56476-90609 GCA_027560015.1 Chloroceryle amazona
CTGCTGGGCCCCCTGCTCTGGGTGACCCTGCTGGATGGAGCAGGGGGGTGGCACCAGAGCATCTCCAGAGGGTCCTTCCAACCCCCACCATTCTATGATTCTATCTCAGTATCAGTGAGGGGTACCAGCAGATGTAAACGGAGACCAAAGTCCAAACCAGTTCAGTTTATCCAGCAGATTAACACCAACTTCTCTAACAAATGTGCCTCAGCCCCGCTGGTGACACGCGCTCACATCACTGTCACTGTTTCTGCTGCACCGCATCACTGCCCTCGCCGCGTGTCCATCACCTCCTGCGTGCCCAGCAGCGATGCGCTCGCTCCTCTCTGGCTTCCTCCACGCAGTTGAAGTGAGGATGATGGACTGTGAAGCTGTCAGTGATGCATTGGATGAACAAAGCTTGATATGACTAAATTAGCCCCCGTGTTGCTTAAATTAATGGTGCTGTTGATGCTGACAAGCCAAGGTAAGCTGGGACAGCTCACCTTTCCTGAGCTGGAGCTCACCTCCTGCTTTTTAGGTCTATGAACTGGAAAATTAATAAGAGGTTTTACAACCTCCTGTTGCACTTGGAAATGGAGGGCTGGGCTACGCTTCTCAGAAATGCATGGTTTTAAGTTTATACTTTAAAAATACGGATTTCTTCAGAAGAACTTTTTAAGTCATGTTGATTTTTGCTATATGCTTTAAGTGCATAACTAATTTTACAGAATTATATGATATTTTTTTTAGGTCAGTACTCTCTCAAAGCATCTTCAGAGCAGTGTGAGAACTCATTACTCTATGAGCTATTCTCTTGCACACATAAATCTACCTTCCAGGTTGCTTTTTTGGTACCCTGATGGGCTACTACAGCATTTAATTTCTTTTTTCAGTCCCAATGTACCTTAGTTTTAATTGGGAATAGTAAATTATCATGGTAATTTGAGATATTGTCGGGTAGAGATTTACAAACAGCAGGAGGTGATCAACATTGTTTGTAACTCACTGCTGGGAGAGAGGCCTGGGAAGATGATGGCATGAGGAAAACTGAAGAAAAGGGAATTATGTGTTGCATGTGAATTAGAAATGTGAAAGCTAGGAAAACAACTTATAAAGGCATCTGCTTTCTCCAAGGAAGGGGAATGCATCACAAACACACAAAGGAGAGAGGAAAATAACAAGCACAAGCTTGTCCTCATCCTCAACTGATTACCAGTGCTTTGTCTAATGGCTTCCTGCATGATTTCATCTCTTCCACCAGTGATTATTTCAGTGACTCTCATGCCTAAATCTATACACATTTTCTGTCTTAAGTGAGAAAAAACTGTGAGTCTCAGTCCTAATTTTTTCTCATGTGCCCTTCACTCTGTCTTTCTAACACTTAATCTTTTTCTACCCTGCAAAAAAACCAGCCACAGCTTATGGGTATGGCATGAAAAAGAAGGGTCCAACAGCCTCTTGTTAACGACACATAGTCTGTTATTCCACCCGCTATTCCTGTTTTTCTTTCTTCTGCTACTAGACTAGAAGGGGAGTTAAACCCTTCAGCATTCTCCGTTGATATTTGAGTAACAGTAATGCTGGATTTACTTGTCATTCTTACATGTACATGGTTTTCTCCATCTCTTTGGACTCGATGATCTTTTGAGGTCCCTTCCAACCCTGAACATTCTGTGTCTCCTTTATATCACCCAATATTTATATCACCCAAAGCTCTGCTTTGTAGGTTTCCTTCTTCCAGTAATTTTCTAATGAACAAATGCACGGGTGCTGGAAAAGCTTTGCTTGACTCCAGTTGCTATCGTGAATCTCTTACACCAGTCAGGATCTCCATAAAGGTTTTCTATTCTTCTCACTATCTCCTCAGATAATCCACATATAGCCTTTATCTTCTGGAAGCATTTTTTGTCGAGACTATCAAAGGCTTTTTCAAAGTCAATAAAGTTAATGATGATGGGTGCACCATTCTGCTCCGCAACCTTCTTGTTTATCTTCTAGCTGCTTGTGTGTCTCTGATTTCATCTGCGATAAAATTATCCTCCTAGGAAGTTTTGTCTGATGCTGACAGTAAGTCTATGCTGCACGGATTGGTACAATCTGTCAGACCACAGTAATTTGGCAGTTTGGCAATTAAAGCCTTTTTCCAGTCGCTTGTTACTTTCTTGCTTCTCCGGCTTCGCTTGTTTAACAGCCTCGCAGTTGTTTTCTTACATCCCGCTCTTTTGCCAGCACCAAATGGCTTCTGCTGCAGCCTTCACCTTCCTGGAGAAGGTTCCTGCACAGCTGCCAGGTCTGAGGTTAGTGCTGAGGGTGTTTTCTGTGCACACTGTTACCTGCACTGTTAATCCTTAGGTTGTGGTGTGTGAACAGACTCTTGAACAAAATTCTCTCACTATTTTGCTAGTTCTTTATCCATAATGTTGGATATTCCACAGCAAATTCTTCACTTCTATTTTTTTCCCCATTCATAACATTTTTTTTGCTCTTTTTTTTTCTTAATACCCTCTTCTGTCTATTCATTGTCTTTTTTTTTAATGATTATTTTTTTCTTTCAAGTCAGTTTATTTTCTTTGTCTTTTTACTTGTAGCTGACACAGATTTGTTTGATCTCCTTGTTGCTGTGGAGGAGAAGCAGCAGGCTGCCTTCTCAGCCTGGCATGGGAGGACACCAGTCCCAACTGGCACGACATCTTCTCAGGGAACATGGACTTTATTCTGCTGAGCAGGCAATAACTTGGGGGGCAGGGTAAAGAAGGAGATTTATTTGACTTTGCTTTCATTCTTATTTGATTAAACCATAGAAGTAAGATATACAAATAGGGGAAAGGTTTCCTGAGTGTAGGGAGAAATACAGTCAGTATTTTTGGCACGCATCAAAAAAGAACAAGTGTCCAGAAAGTGCTGTCACTTAGAAGAGACTTAGCTGAAAAGTAAATTGCCAAACAGAGAACTGGTTCTATTTTAGCTCAAGCCAGGCCAACGAGGAAATGTTTCTGCCTTTTCGTCTCTGGGTGTTTTGCCACATTAAGATTTGCTTCTCCCCTGGAATCCATGCAGGGAGGAGTTTTACTCTGGGGGTGAATTTTCTCCATCCCAAATGATTCCCATGCTCCCCAGGAGGCTGTCACCAACTTGGGCTTTCTTCTTCTTCTGCTGCTCCCTCGCAGCGAGTGGCAGTGGTGGAGTGTCTCCTCTGGTGGGCTTTTCCAATTATTCTGAGGTTTAGGGAAATTGTTAGAACCTCCCTCTCCAGGGCCAATGGTGTAGATTCTTTCTGTGGGATTTCTTTATTGATGTAAACAAAGACTTGTAAGCAGGACCCACATTTATCTATTCACTGGCTATAAACAGGGGACAGGCTCATACCTGGTTCTGTGAATTCAGCACACGCCTGATGCTTCCAGTGGTCAAAAGCCACTCATAAAAATCAAGTTGGAATTTCCTTCCTATTTTAAGCTTGTACTAATAGTTCCTTGATTGCTGTTCTGGGTACCTGTGAATGCAAATGGGCAGTTAGACATTTTGATGCTTATTAGCATATGCTGGTCTACTAATTTCATGCAAATTGTTAAGCTTGCGTGGGAAGATTAGACAAATAGTAGCAGATGCATTTTTATATGCTGTGGTATGTGCTTGAGCTTTTTGAAAAAAAATAAAGTTCCCTAGTGTGAGAACTTCAATATTTGAAATTCTTTTTCCATCCTTTTTTGAATACTTGGGAAGTAAAGTTTTGGTACATCACTTACAGTAGCTATGTCGGGGATGACCTGGGATCACTGTTAGGCAGAAACACAGGCTGGCTTGAATGCAAAAACTCTACGGGATCCTCTTCTAAAATAGCCACAGAATATATTTATTCTGGAATGAAAAATGAGAAAAGAAACATCTCTGAAAACTGCTTGGTATGGTAGAGCAAGCCATTTTGGAAACAGTAATGATGGGAATGACACAGAAATATGTGCAGAAAAGTTTAAATATGAGCAGGGGGTGGTGGCAGGATGGTGCAGGGTGTCCTGGTGCTGTGGAAGTTGCTATGTTTTGGGGCAGTCTTTTGCCCTTGTCACTCATTATTTTGTTCATTTTGAAACTAAGCTCTTTTACCTGTCTTATGTTAGAAAGGCAACATAGCTCCCAAGGAATTCCAAAGCTAATGGTAAACCTAAACAAGTTTCAAAGCTACAGATATAGGCACTGACACGAAAACAAAGGCCCCACACTTTTCCTACTGCTAAAGCACATCCTTGGAGTGGCTTTCAGTAGCGTCATAAAAATGCTGGTAGGAATACTTCAAAGCAAGCAAACCCATCATTTTTCTTCTGAAAAATACACACTCACAAAAGCCAGTATCTAGGCAGATGCATCTTTGGTTTAAAATTATCCAACCAACCAAAAAATACAGAAGGCAAGTCCTTAGAATGTTTGAAACCCTGGCTTGAGACAGTTGATCTGCGAGCAGGGAGAGGAGCTCTTTGTTCGTCCTTTGACACAACGGCTTCTGCTGGAAGTGATGAGGGCTTAAATGTGTCTGAGGAGTAGATTTTGTCCAAAGTAGGTCAAGGGAAGAAAATCTTTACTGTCTGCCTACAACCCATCTCATCTGTGGAATAGGAGAGGCCAATGAGAAACATCAGCTTGTGGCCCAACAGCTACGGTTATTGTGCACTGTGTCTTCATTTGGATGCCACGCTCAGTTAATAACCAGATCTCCACCATACTTCTTTATTGCTTAGGCTGAAGGAGAAAGTAATTAAACTTAATAGCTATTGCCCTTGCTTTAAGGCCACTATACACCTAAAGTTGCCAGCAAAAGTAATTAATAGTAATAGAAGTCGCGAGTCCTAAACAAAGACATTTGTATGCCAAGTAATCTACGACATGTACCTTTTGGAACAAATTATTTATATACTTATCACCCTTATGAACATAAACTTCCTGCTCCGTGGGGTTCATTCTCTCTCTGATTTGTAGGAAATGTTCTTGGTTTGTGTGTGTCTCTGAATGCCACTTATTTTCTCTGAAGAAAAGCTGTAAGCTCCCCATGAATTTGAGTGTAAAAAAAAAAAGTTAACCTTTAATTTGAATGCACACGAGAATTTAAAAGATATATTTCTTTCTTGCAAATCCTAACAATGCTGGACAAGCACTGGGCATAGCTAATTGACCATATGGCTCTTTGATATTCACAGCGAAGGGAGAGTTGTGTTATCATTAGAAATATGATGATGTCAACACCTTAACACGGCATCAATATCAGCTCAGCAGAGGCATGAGCACAGCTAGCTGAGCTCCTCAGGAAAGCTCTCAGTACCATGTCCAGATGGAGCTATATGATCTTTGAATCACGATGGACAAGGTTTTGCTTGGAATTAGTGTCATGTTTTCTCATCGTAAATAATTTTCTACTCACCTGCCAGTCAAGCTTGGCTTGGTTGGCTGCTGCATGGGAACAGATCAATTTCTGCATAGAAGTAAGACAGAAATTACTTCTAATTGTTTTCTGGGGGAGCCATTAGATCATCCACGTGAAACCTAAGCCTGTACAACCTTGATGTATTTCCATGAATAACCCGTTTCAATACTTCAGTGACCCAATTATTTTAGTTCGTAAAAAATGAACAAGTAACTTCGCCTCTCGCCAGCTTCCCAAGGACAAAAACCCGAGTCCCTACATGTACTCCCTCTACTGTCAGAACGATGTCAAACGACCTGTCTGCCGGCTGCAGAACTCCATCCTCAGCTTGCCTTGCTAGTGCTGAGGAAAAGAGGAGCAGCACAAAGTCGAGTCGTGCAGTGAGAGGAGAGGAAGACTCTGCTCTGCAGCTCTGAAGCTGGGCTTAGAGACTCTTCAGTGGCAGAAAGCGCAACATCTGCCTTGGGTTACAAACTTTAATCAATGCCAGGGAAACTGCACGTTTGCTTTTCAGGTTGAGTTCTTCCAACACTAAATTGTCATTAGAACTTTTCCATAACGTACCAAACATCCCCGTGTGTGTGAGTGTGTTTGCTACTACTGTATTTTGCCCTTAGGCCAACTCAACAAGCTCAGCTGAATGAGCTTTGCACATAAACAAGGTTTGGTTTCTTTTTCAGCCACTGGGTACATTTTGGGTCCTACTTGTAGTCCTTGGGTCTTGTAATCGCTTCCTAATACTTCCGTGTCGTTGAAGTGTGAACCCAGACACCGAACAAAGTATTTAATGGTAGTTTTGCTAATGCTGCTTTAGGAGGTGGGTGATGTTACCAGAGTGTGATGCTTCCTGCCTGTTGAGGTTTTCAGGGCTCTGAGTAGGAACAGTCAAGCCCCCACCAGAGAAAATATAGTGACAAATGTCCTTAATGTTATTTTAGGTAATGTGTTTACTCTGTGCAAATATTGACAAAAAGGCCATTAAAAGTTACTAGACATCAAGAAGGTTACTGAAGGAAAGCAAAGACCTATTGATTTCTTGCTTTACAAATATGCTATTTATTCTATTTAGCAGTTGCAGTTTTGCTGCGGTATCTCTTATAAGGGCAATTATCAAACCAGTGGAATTCATTAGGTGGCCAGGAAAATCCTATGAAGATTTGTATGAGGAGAAGGAAAGGAGGGAGGGAGCAGCCCTAGGGCTGCTGAGGACTGTCTCTTCCTTTCGGCTGTGTGGAAGGGATTCATCAGCCGTGGGCCAGGGCTGGGTTCCAGCATCTCTCTGATGTCCGAGAGCCTCATTCAGACCTATTACTGTGAAAGCCCCTGCTCATGGGCATGGAACAGTGTCCTTGTTTATCCATGCACTTGTGCGTGGGTAGGTGTACCCTCACTGTTTATGAAAAAAAAAAGCAGAACAAAACTTCCAAGAAATACCCTGCCAAGCAGGACAAGATATCATCTTCATTTTCTGCTTTTCATTTGACAGCGCCACAGCAGAGTCCGTTCTTGTTTTATTCTTCCATCTCTTTTCCCCTGTATCTTAGCACAGAAGCTCAGTTTCAGATTGTCTTTGCAGCATATTCTCTCTTTCTCTCGTTTGCAAGAAGCTGATGATCTCCTATACCACTATTTTTGTCTTTTGAACCCTGAAATAGGCATGATAAAGATTTAATATGACGTCTTGTTGCTCTTGTTTTTTTTGTACCGAGCAGGAAGATGGAATCAAAGCAGCACTTCTAATGTCACAATTCAGTGAAATATGTAATGGATGCTCCCAGAGGCTACTCTATGCACAGTCCCATGGAAAGCTCTCCAGATCTGTTTGGAGATTATAAAGCAGTGGAGATGGAAAGGACTAATCTTGAATGACCAGGCTGCTGGGATATACATCAGCCTAAAACCGATGGAAAGTCACGGACGCAATCTTGATTTGTTCAGGAGGCAAAAGGTCTCAAGAGAAAGGAAATGAAACGTGAACCTCATTCTGCTGGCAGGGATCCACCAGCTCTGCCCCACGGCTGCCCCTGCACTCTCTGACCCCATCTCCAGCTCTGCAGCAATCCACCTCGCCGCTGCTCTCACCATTTGTTTTCTGCTTAGCTGACCAATGTCTCTCAAGTTCCTTCGTAATGTAGTCTAATCCTTTCATTTTTAAAGACTTGTCTCTTTATTAAGTTGCTAATTGGCTTTAATAATTCAGACCTTTGTTCTGTCCCTGTTCCTGATGTCTGACAGGTTGTTTCATTGCCTCTTCTCCCCTTTCATCCTCTTCTGGGGTCTTCGTGTCTCTGCCCTCCCTCTTCCACTTCTCCTCATAGCCTGAAAAAAATTGACCCTTCTTTTAATATCTCTGCTGGCATTTCACTTAATGATCCTATTACACATTCTCGAAGCCCTTTTCAGTCAAGATTCTCAGGGCTTTATCATTATCAATTAATTTCCAAACACCTCGATTTTATCATGCAGATTTTACACATGGGTAAACTGGGGCATGCAGAAGTCAGGCAGTGCTCAGCATCACAGACAAAAGTAGCACAGCTTAAAAAGTGGCACGATCTTCAGTGCTGCCAAGCATCTCCGACTCCTCTAGGCTTTCTTTGTAGCTCTAAGTGGTAAAAATCAAGCCAGAGTAGATTTAATAGCCATGCACTCATCCAATTCCTGGGTATTGATGTGAGCGAAGCATCTCTGTCGGTCTGTGCACTTACAAAATGCATAGCTGAAGTTAGCAGACTATTAAACTGAGTACTTCAGAGATGAGCGAAAGAGTGCAGGATAATATTTAAGTTCCTGAGACAAATATCAGTGTCCCAAGCACCCGGTGACATAAACATTTAAGCATCAGGAAAGCCACGCTTAGTGTATCATTTTGGTCTCTCCTGCTTTACCTCGTTCCAAGTAACTTGAACACATCATGACTGAGCTGAAATTTCCCACTTTAATACCAAATCCTTTAATGGCTTTTTCATGTGACCAGCACTTCAGGGGTCTTGTTTTGATGTTCAATAAGAAGGGCATGTAAATCTAAGTGCCTTGCTTCTGACTCTTACTTATTCTTTTAAATTGAATTAATGAGTTTCCATGTCAATACAAATTAGATAAATAGCTGGAAGAATTTGTTAGCCTGTTTCTGGTGTTTTGGTTTGATGGGTTTTTTTTTTAGTTTCCTAGACTTGATTATGCATTTGTTGACAGAGGGAAGGGAAAGGGAAAAAAAAAAATCCATCACAATTATGCACATTTTGCTGCAAGGCTTGAAAGGGCAATTTGGAAATCAGATGATAAAGCAGTTAAGCAGATATATTAAAAAATGGCAAGGAAACAAAATTCCTGCTTTTAAACTGTCAAGCAAGTGCTTCTGCATTTGTATGTCATCCAATTACACAGTAAAAGAATCTTCATCTCCTAAAATGTCCAGCTAATATCCGGAGATGACCATGAGGGATTCTCCTCCAATCTGTTCTGGACCAGACAGCAGGGAGTATGGTGGGCTGGTTATTGCAAGAGGTTTGAGCAAAAGTCAGGGCTGTTCCCTCAGTCCTCCCCTGCCTGAATGCAGTGACAAAGCTCATGGTGGTTAACTGTAGGAGGTCAGGGGCACCAAGACAACCCATGTTGAAGTGATGGCACAGAGCAAGAGGTGAGCAGGGAAGAGGCCCACGCTTTGTGATGTTGGATGCTGAGGAGAAGCGAGGAACAGGCAGAGTTTTTCCATCACAGTTAAAAGGAGAAAAAAATGTGGCCAGCCAGCTTTATTCTCACACTTTCAAATAACTACTTATTTGCAAATAGTCAGCACTTGCCTATTAAAAAGTAATATGCGGCAAATCTTGTCCCAGTGTGGCACTTGGATAATGAGCTCGTTCACCAGAGGTTTCATATTGTGGTCAGGGAAAACGCTCCTCAATTAGGACTTTTCTGCAGGAGGAGAAGGAAGTTCATGAAAATTAATTCGTCTCTCTGATCGTTACCCCTTCTGACCATTTATAGTGCATGACACTCCTACTGACAGCAGATTTTTCTCCTGAGCTTTCTTTAGCTCCTTCTGTGGAACTTCCCCCCCCAGTTTCAAAGCTTGTTTTCAAGGTCTAACGAGGAGGGTGGCAGTATCTGAGCCAAGCCCTACACTTGGAATCACTCAATGGAAAAGACATGTGCCCATTCATGCATATTTGATACAGCACTTCTAAAAATAAAAGGACTTTTTAATCTAAGAACAGCGCGTTTTCCAGTTTAAGTCAGAAATAGTTCAGATGACACTGCTCTTCTGAGCTGTCTTCATGCACCTTTGACTGCAGGGTACGTTTCCTAAGCAGTACCTATGAAAGAGAGGGCAAAAGTTGATTCTCTGCTTTTTTTTTTTTTTTCAGTGGTACTTTAGGATGTTGGGGGTAGCCTGAAGGGAATGAAGGATGTTGTAGGTCCTACAAGATAAAGTTGAAGGACACAGCAGAGGCTTGGAAAATAGGTATAAAAGGACCTGCTTTCTCGTTTTTCAGGAGTGGAGCAGTGGCTTCCCCTATGAGATCAGGTTTTCTTCCCCGGGCTGCTCTGAGCCTTTGTCTTTCAGAGCTTAAGGAACTGGCGGGGGGCAGCTCTGCTGCGTTTCCAGGCGGTGCCAGGCAGATGCCTTCATGTCTGCAGGTTGTAGCCCTGCCCCGCCACAGCTTGCTGCTGAGCTCCGGGATACGTAATAATTAAAAGAATTTATCTCCTCTTCCCAGGATCCTGCCTACCACGGCAGAAAAACATTCCTAATAAAATGATCTCAATGAAATGGAAAGGCGAAGGGAAAGCTTTATCTGCTCAGTGTTCCTCCACAGAGGCAGAGATGCCACTTTTCTGGGTGGAAGTGAGCGTCACTTGTCTGGACATCAGAAGCTCAGGATGAAACTCTGGATTAAAATGAATTCGTAAAGCAACCTGAATTAGGAGCTGGAACCATCATTTCCCCTGTGTAGGATACTCTGTCACTATGGGGTTTTTCTCACTCTGCATGTATGTGCAACCTTCTGCTTTTCTCTCTCCCCATTTCCTCTCGATTGGTAGGGATCTTGCCATGTGCCTCAGCCCACGTAAGAGGCACCCTTGCACTCTTTCATGCTTGCCAGCCCTGTAATGATGGCTTCTGTTACGCAGGAGCTACTTTCTGTCTGCTGCCGTATTCTACCCTTTGTGGAAGAACAGATATTGTTCATCTGCCTGGGCTTCCTTTCCTAGACATGGCTCCTGCTTTCTTAAGAAGAGAACAAGAGATGCAAGGTCTTCCAGGCACTAAGAGAAAGGGAAGAGAAAGCTGGAGCAGGATCCTTTTCCTCCGTGCGCTGTTAGTGCGTCTGCTCATCCCGAATCCCCTTCGCCTGCAAAAAGGCAAGGGGCTGAGCTGTGCCTTTGTGTGCACAAACAATGAATGCAGATAATTTCTGGTAACTGTAGCTTCTTTTGGTTTGTTTTCTTCTTTTTTTTTGTTTCTTTTTTTTTTTTTAGCCATTTGGCTTATTTCACCTGAAATCTCAGTTAAGCCTCCGCTCTTGGTGATTCTGCTGCAGAGCTCTATAAACTGAAGAAAAAATAAAATAAAAAAAAAAATTTCATTTATAGGAGCTGGCCAGAGCAGCAGAGTTGAGAGAATGTGATCCTGGAATGACGGGTGTGCAGTTTAGAAGGTTGCTAGAGAGGGCTGTAAATTATGCCATGTGTGGTTCATCCATTATATAGATAAAACTGTGAAGGAGAGTGGTTTGTCAGGAAAGATAAGAAAAGAGGGACTGAACCTAGATATATATTCTGTGCTGATGATCTGGTCGTTTTTAGAAGGGAGAGGAGTCACTCGTAGAAACCACTTAATAAATTTAATGACTATTGGAAGGGACAGGATAAAAGAGAGCAAGGATAAAATGTTAAGTATGCCTGCAATTGCAAAATCAGTGCCACTTTCCTTTAAGTTTGTTAATGATTGTAGGTGTTGCCTAGAAATAAAGCTCAGCTGGAAGAGGATGGGGTTACCCTCCTCTGACCAAAGGGGGAAAGGGTCCTCTTTCCGAGCTGGATTTGGGGCATCACTCAGGGAGGGGCCCTGTGCAGGGGGACAGTGCCTGGGGTGGTTTTTCTTCACTGAGCTGCTCTGTGGCTTTTGGTGAGGGGAGGGTCCATTGGGAAAAGAATAAAGGGAACCTCACCAAGTAAAAAAAAATAGACAAGAAAGAAAGATTGGGAGGAGGAGAGGGCTGAAATGTGCAGTTGTCATCAGCTCTTGATTATTTATAGAGCTCATGAAGCTGAATACTTTTCTTACTCCTGTTGGGTCACTGCATTTTGGACCAGATGTGCTCTGCCACCTCTCAAACATCTGGAGTGACTTTCCAGCAGAGAAAAGCTCAACACACAAAGCCCCACAGCTCCCGAGTCTCACAGCAGAAATCAACGGGCAGTTTTTTCATTAACAGAAAATGTGTCTGAGAAAATTCACCTCTGTTACAAATCTGCACGACTCTGCTCAAATTACATCAATTTACATCCTCAGTCAATTTGGGCTATTATTTGATTTTATAAATTGTATCGAGACAGTATTTTTTTTTTAAATTAAAGGTGAGCATTTCCCTTTCCTGGACTGTATTGCTGACAGAAAGCTCTCACCCTGCAAAGTTTACCTTTCATTTGTTCCTTGTGTAATAACCCATTAGGTCTGCTGAGAAATACCATGTTTCTTACGCAATGTCAACACCTACTTCCATTTACTCTTTCTCTTCAGAAAACACAGCATGAATCCCAGATGCTGCAGCATGCTGGTGTCCTTGACCCACTGGAGTGCTAAAAGAAAGTAATTAAAGGAAACAAATTGATGAGGTTTTAAAGCTGGTAAAATGCACAGCTTTTTGTTTTCTTTCTCCCCGTTGCAGGGGTGAAGTTCACAAGGCAAAATGATGTTGAAGGGTTTCCAGCTGGGTCATGGATGTTCTATTGGTACTTCCTGCAGTCCAGAGGTTTGAATAATTTTGGGAATGCCAAAGTTTTATTTTTCAGATTGACTTTTTACAGTTTGCATCAAACAGACCTCTGAGATTTCCTCTGTTACTAAATAATTTTCTCTGTTGAGTGAGGAGATAGGCAAGGTTAAATGGGAAGATCTCATCTAACATTTTTATCTAGGACGTTTACCAACAGAATCTACCCGTAGTTTGTTTTCATCTCTAACCCCTATCCTCGGATAAAAATCTACTGTACTTTTGTGGAATGTATCAAAGTCATGAGATGCATTTCAGATACTTGAATAATTCAAGTACTGACGTGCACTACAGCTCCTATTTCCCTGATATAGTAACACGGACGTTACGCTGTTAGTTTTAAATGATTTATTCCCTCGTGTTAATAAAACAATGATTCCAAAAGACTCTTCTAGTCTCCTTTAGTTAAATCTTGAGTGCTCTACCAAGTTTTCACAGTACCAGCTACAAATAAATCCAAGGCAAACACATGCTTTGGGGGGTTCTTTAAAAAGATAGTCTTGCCTGAAAGGTTTCTTAACCAGTAAGACTGATGATAGGGGCAAAATAACTTCCAAAGAGCTGCAAAACACATAGTTTCAACTAGAATTAATGTTTCTGGTAGGAATTTTGGGGTTTATCTTCCTTTATTTTACTTTTTAGCTAAATAAATAGAGGAGGGGGGTCAACATCAATCAGCTTTTCTCAACGTTGAAACTCCTGTGTACATTTTTATTGTATGAGATCTGGGGAGTTTTACTGGGCCCAGAAAACACATTAAATCCCCTGAAGCTTTTCCCATCACAAGGGTTACTCAAAACATCCAGAAAAGTTCTACAAATCCCTTAATTGGATTGATGCTTTTCAGCTTTCTTTCTAACTAATAACTGGATGCTTTTGAATGCTGTTGCTCTGGCTTGATGGGCACTCAGCTGAACGAGCAACTCCTGGGTGGAGGGGCTTGGGACAGCTGCTGCTGGGGAGGTCATCAGGGATATGAGCAGTGGGAAGAGATGAGCCTCCTTGATAAAAGGGGAGTTGCCAAGGTAGGAGGGTACCAGTGATCTCAGGGGCTTGTACTGGAACTAAAAGCCTTTGTAGAAGTTGTTAAGTGAGGGGGAAAAGAAGGTCAGATGTGACTTTTTCTTCAGCTGGAGCATTTTGTTGGAGAACTACAGTCTGCTGTGCTGGGATGCTTGGGAAGTGGAGCTGGGGGAGTGATTTCTGGAGACGGAGGAGTTCAGGTGAGTCCTGGGGATTTTTATGTAGTGAGAGGCTGCGTGAATGAAATGAGCCCTGAGAGCTGCCAAGCACCAAGCAACTGTGAACGAAATAGGCGTGTGGTTAGAGATGCAGAAACCCAAGGGCTGGGGTGGCAGCTGGAAAGCAGCCTGCTTTGTTTTGGGGTGGTTGGTGGAGCAGATGCTGCTGTGCTAGTTAATCTCTGCCTTGCCATGGTGGTAGCAGGAGAGGTGTGCTGAGGCCTCCTTTGTGGTCGTGTCTTGTGTGTCTTTGTGAAGGGTTTTTACCGGTCTCAGGCAGCTCCTGGCAGAGACCTGATGGCACTGAGTGGGAAGCCAGTTTAACCCTGCTCTCACTGCATACGTGAGCGGAGTTTTCTAGCCTCATTCTGTAATGTGCTGTTTGGTTGGGTTGAAGTAGGTCCAGGCTTTGGAGATGGCCCCTGGACCATTGACTCAATGCAGAGCAGCTCTCTCTTGCAATGTCAGAGACCTCTTATTGCAACCCCTTAACTCTGCAGAATTGTAGCACTTCTGCCCCTGACCTCCTGTGACACGTGTGCTGAGAGGCTGTTGGAGAACTGAGATAGAGGTGATTTGCCAGAAGAGATAATGGAATGGGAATGGAGACTCTTCCATCCACGACTCTACTCATATTTTGGGTAGGGAATAAATATCACAGACCTCTCTGTTATAAAAATGCTTTATTACCATTAATAAGACCCTAACTACATCTGTGGAGGAGCTGTTAGAGCTAAATAATAGGTGTTCAAACTGCCATAATAGCAGTGAAAGGGGACTTTCAAGTTTTGGAGCACAAAGTAAAGCAGCTGGTCTGTAGGCACTTCTGAAAGTGACACTTGTGTACCTTGGATAGGTTTTGAGGTCAGTATTTAAGGAGGGTGGCCTGTGCAACTTGCTCCAAAGTCAACACGTAAGTCAGCGAGGCAATTCAGAGCAGACCCCAAGAGTCTCCTCTGCTTGGCCCAAGCAATGTCATCTCCACCCCATTCGGGACTCGTTCTAAATTAAGTGTTAGAAATTTGATATTTGTAATGTATAATTTATGTTTTTAATATGATTTAAAAGCTGAAACGTTACTTCCACTGAAGTCTGGGGATGAAAAACTCCCTTGAGCGCTTAAGCAGTTAACTTTGAACAAAATGTATGTCGTGAAGAAGAACCAAATTGCGTCAATTTAATTCCCAGGTCACTGACTTCTCCTGGTTCAACCAAAGTAGCACAGAGTGTGTTTATAGAATTTTCTCCAGTTCATTTGTTCATTAGTTTATTTTGGATTTGAGCCCACAAAAATCCCAGTAGAATATGAACTTGGCTTTTGCAGCTTTTCGATTGAATTCCTGTTCTTTTTAGGGCAGGTAGAAGGAAGTTGTTAATCGCAGACCTTAAGACGCATCAGTAAATAGAAGATTTAATATGCACAGCTTCCTATGCAGTTACCTTGAATATTACGTGTACTTAAAGACCCTCCCAAAATTGGTGGAGGAGGGTGTTGCTTCATGCAGCAGGACAGAGTAAGGCAAAAATACTTGTGAGTGAAAGCCCAAATGGACAACAGCTGTAGCACAATGTGCTGTGTCCCTGGGGTCCACCACTCCACTGGTGGCCATTAAGTCAAACTGCAGAGTTTGCTCTGTATTCCCCAGAGCTGCTGCATTAAGTGGGTGAGTAGATATTTTCCATTTCCCAACAATCACTTATTTTCCACCATCCTTGGCCAGGACCACTGGCCTGGCTGATTCGGCTTCATTGCTGGAAGATGCACCATCATGTACTCATGGTGTTGGCTGGGAAGAGCAGGACTTGTCCTTCAGCTGCTTAAGACTGTTTAAACAGTTGCTTCAGGCACAGCAAACTTAAAGTACTACTCGCTTGTGGAGCACCATCACAAATGCACATGCAGTTTATCTCCTCCTCCTTTTCACCAGGCTCTATATAGCCATGGGATCATTTGAGTGGACCAAGGATAGTGACGGGTGTCTGGTGTAGAGACATGTCTCAATGGACATTTGAAAGGCAGAAGGCATTTTCACCCCCTTCTTGCACTTATTTCTTTCCCAGAGAGGTTGTCAGGGGCTGGTCCAGGCTGCCCAGGGCAGTGGTGGAGTCCCCATCCCTGGAGGGGTTTCTAAGCCATGTAGATGAGGTGCTGAGGGACATGGGTTAGTGGTGGATTTGGTGGTCCTGCATTAATGGTTGGACTTGATGATCTTAAGGGTCTTTTCCAACCTCAATGATTCTGGGATACTTCTTTCCTTTTTCTCTCTTCTCCTCGCACAGTAATGGAACTATTAGAGAAAGAAAAGACTGTCACTCATCCTGCCCCTTTGTAACCTGCCAGGATATGCCCCCCACTACTGTAGGAAACACAAGCATGTGAGGAACCAAAAACCTGTCCAGACTGTGGCTATTTCCAGTGGGCAGTGATGCATTTCAGCCAGCCCTACTAAGGCTCTGGAGCCCAGCACATGAGATGTCATTAAATTTTTCATTGCCAGGGAAAGTAGCAAAGAGCACTGACTTAAACTAAATTATCTTTATTTTCCTAACTGAAAAATAACAGCAGATATTTGAAAGAAAAGCAGCTCAGGTTAAATGTTAAAGGAGAAAAATCTTTAAATCTAATTCTGTCGCATCATTTTGGAAAAGCCCGAGGTCAAGACTTTAGGCATTTTCCCCAGCAATGAAAGCTTCTGAAGGCTGTGCTTCTCTCTCTGATGTTTTTGCTTTCCTAATTAAAACCCTAGCACTGAAGTGTTAAGTACAGGGATGATTAAATCTGCATGTTGGGACCCCGTGTGCGAGTGCTGTGGTGTTTTGGCAGAAGTCAGTACATTGGCCTGGGGGTTCCCAGGTGTTGCCTGATGGAACAAGTCATCAAAGGATCTGACAGACGGATCTTCATGAATTTTACAGGATGTTCTTGTGGCCAAGGACAGACCTGATAAAAATAGGAAGGATGGTTGTAATCAAGGTCTTGCAGATGAACGGAGAACTACAGCTCTAATAAGCATTAAAATCCCTTCTCTTTCTTCTATACAGGGTTTAGGTTAAAGGTTTTCACTCAAGAATGACAAAATACCTTTTTTCCTTCCAAATTTTCAAGATACTTGGGAGTACCGAGATGGCTTCGGTCTGGATTAAATCCTACAGACCCAAATGTGGTGACTGAAGTTTAGGAAAGGATGATTTAATAGAAGGTGTCTTGGATTAGGATTTGTAGATTAAATCTTTAGCTCGGTCACACACCTCACGTCTGGTCAGTCTGCTTGCTCTCTTTTTGCTAAAACAGGACGGATGTTTCCACTTGGCAGGGGTGGTATTAAGAGAACAAAATCCAATAACTGTGGGTGTCCCACATGATAGCAACTCTTCCCCTGCTTGTGCAGAAGGTTGGGGTTCATCAGATAGAAAAGTGGTCACCTGCTGTTTGGATTCCTTTCCCTTAATTTCAGCATATGCAAGAAAAGGAGTATTTGAACGACATGCTGAACAGGAAAACAATGATGGTGCTTGTTCTTCTGCCTCTCCTTTAGATATTTCTCCTTTAAATATAGATATATATTTAATTTTACTTTCCTTCTAGTCTGTCGTGTGCGCACATTCAAATGTTAGGAAGCAGTTGTGCAAGATGTGTGACAGGTTGGAGAGAAGTAGAAATGATTGACTGCTGAAGCGATGTAAGAAATGTATGGACTCTAGGAAGGTTTTCTGCTGATGCTCACCTATGTTGGAAGAAAAATTTCACAGATGCATCCACATTCACATTGAGTGATTATCTCAATTTTTATACATTTATGTACATCCAAGCTGTTGAATTGAGAAGAATTCCAAGGAACTGACATGCTCATTTTTAAGTACAGGTTTTTAACCATCTTGGCTGTTGGGAATAGCTCCAAACCAAGTAAATATTTACTGAAGTCTCTGAATCACAAAGATAAATAACCCAGAATTGAATATTTTAAGTCAGTCTTATGACTTTTGATGTAGTCTTGTGATTTTTGGGAATGGGATGGGGGGAGATGATGCAGAATTTTTTCACTTCTAATGCTCTCAGTATTGGCAGACAGGAACAATATTTTTCTCCTGGGCAGTAACATTTGTCACGGATGGGTGTTCAGATCCAGGTGCTCAGGCTTTGCTGCTCGCAGGCAGCAGATCAAAAAGCCCCTTTCCCAGTGCTGAGATAGGTTTGCATGCAGTGGGCTTTGGTACATCCACACCTTGAGAGCTACAAGTAAGAAATTCTTCATTTCATCCCTTAAGGGCTGCCAGCGTGCTCGTAGTCATCTCGACAACCGCATCCGTGCGGATCTCTGTATCTTAGGAAACCCAAACTGGCCTGTGCAATATCTGTTGTTCTTTTGGGGCAAGGACAGCTTGTTTGGTAGGTGTGTGTAAAGACTTTAATTGTGTAGAAGGCATCTGCAGTGCTTTCTCTGCCCGGGTTGGCTGATGCTTTACATTGGCTGAGCTGCACTCAAGTGCAGTGTTGAGGGAAGGAGGCAGCAATATTCCCCTTTTTACTGGGGAGAAAATTGATTCTGGGAAAGGGAAACCCCCTTCCCTGGGTGGCTCCATATTCTTTAGTATTTGAGGATTTAATTTATTTATTTTTTTCCACGAGGCACTTAGTTTTCAGTGTTACTCTTAGTCCTTAAGTAATTCTTCTTGCGTGTTCAACTCCGCTACCTTATTTTCCATATGCTAATGAAATTTGGGCTGTTTGTAACAGTTGCCTAATCAAACTTTAAAACATCTGTGTATTTAATGAGTAGTACTGGCAATCTTAACTATTCAGTATGGCTGGATGATGAAAACATTTAATTTTCTCAGTAAGATATATACAAGTCAAAGCTTCGCTTAGAGTAGTGCAATTAAACCCGAGCAGTCCAGTTCTCCCAGACAAAACACTTGGTTTAGTTTTTGAATGTACATCTTCAATGAAGAAAGCTGAGGCAACCAAAAACTAATCACAGACGAGGAACTGGCTTTAAAATTCATCATCAGCCTTGTACACAGAGCTACTCGGTATGGTAGATAAGATGCAGGCTTAATGCAAGGGGAGGGTCTGGTAATTGTGACCACCTTCCTGTTTCTTTTGTGTCTTTTCAGAGTCAGTCCTGCCATCCCCTAATTGTCCTTGTTTCTATGGTAATGTTTGACCATTAACATGGAGCAGCCAGTTGCGTTTGTCTTATCTGGGTGGTTAAGTTCTCCATGTGAGCTGATGGGTTTAGCTGAAATATCTTCTTTCTGTAGCCATCTTTTGCTTTTCCTGTAAAAAGAATTAAAAGTGCATTTTAATGATCAGGGCTTTTTTTTTTGTCTTGCTTAATGTTGATTGTGCACTTGACTTCTAACAAGTACCACTTCACAACCTGCCACATCACTTTTTGAACTCCAGATGGTCCTGACCTCGTGTCCCAGTGGTGGGTGGCTGTGGTCGGGTGCCTGGCCTGGGCTGCTGTCCCATTCTGCCCAGGAGAGCCAAAGCTGCAAAAGATGAGATCATCTGATAGTATAATTCCTGAGAAATCCCAGGAAGATAGAAGGGAGAAAAGATGAAAATAGAGGTGCAGGGCAGTACAGGAAAGTGGAAAGCAAAGGAGCAGCATGGACAGTTTTTTTGCTTGGATTTTCTATCTCCTGAAACATTCTGCAGGCTTCACAATTTCATAAATCAGAGTTTTCAAATATAATCTCTTCAGGCAAGAGAAGCAGACAGGGGGGGTTTCTCTGTGACTGTAAATCAGGCTGGTGGCAGGAGCAGTGGTGAGCAGCTGGCGGGTCTTTGGGAGACCAGATCAGTTGGGTAGGAGCTGAATTTCCTTTTGGAGCCCAACTTCAATCACCAAGGGACATATTCAAAGGCACAGATTGCAGCTATGCTCTGAACTGAGATTTGTGCCTTTGAAAACGTCCTTCCTAAATTTCACTGCAATCTCCTAGCAGCTCAGGAGACACTTCATAGTCTCCTTTTATGCTTACCCCCAGGTAAACATGGGGGAGAAACACCTTTCATTTCTGGAGATGATTGTGAAATGAGGCCACAGGATACCCAAGGCTTGGAACCAGGATCTCTTGCTGATTAGAGAGGAAAGAATTTCATTAATGGTACCTGGCCATCATCATTAATTGATGAGGGACATGTGTGGACTGAGCAGGTCCATGTGGCATCCAGACCTCCCCTACCTGTAGCATCCCTGCCCCACCAGCACCTGGGAGGCTGAATGCCTCTGGGAAATACAGCTGATAACTCTTACTGGGAAGGATAAATACTAGCTGGCAGAAATTAGGATGTAGGAATTTATTCCATCTACATCTGAGTTTGTTTATAGTTTATTCCATCTAACTAGGAGTCTATTCCATCTAAATCTTTAAATATGCATTTATATACTACTTAAATAAAATTGCTCTATTTAGGGATTATGTTTTTTTCCTTTTCTGTCCAAGTTGAAACACTGGAGAAACTTTAAAAGAATTTATTCAACAGTTTCACGTTATGAAAATATACCAAAGTGGTTTCAGTCCCCAAAGAGGCAAATTTCCAAAGCAAAGAAGATAACACAGACCTAAAGTAATTATTAATAGCCAGCAAATATGTAGGTTTGCCTGTCGGACAGTGAAGAGAGATGGTAATGTCTGACGTAGTTTTCTGTATCAATTAATTGCATGGCTGCTATCACGTGGCTGGACCTGATGATCTGAAGGGTCTTTTCCAAGCTAAATGATTCCATATACAACTGTGAAACCCGCAGAATATAAAAGAACAAGCAGCTTAATTTCTGAAGAAAAAGTCAGGGTAATTTTAATAAAACTTGGAGACTTGAGAGTGAAAGAAGGTAACGGAACAAGCATCTTGTGGAGTGTGTCACTTCCCCAAAGAAATCTGAATTTCCTCACACTCATGACCCATTTTGCTCCTCAAAAAAATGGATGTTGAGACTGATACCAGAGTCTGGTATGCACTGGCCAGCAGCACACATTTTGGCTTTGGCTTGATGACTTCCATGTTCTAACTCAACCCAGAGAAAAGAGCAATTAGCAAATGTTGCAGTGAAAGGAGCTCGAAGTGAGGGAGGATACCAAACCCCCACTTCACTTCCAAGAATGAGGCTGTTCCCTCAGCAGTTGATACAGCTCAGCACTGCTGCCAGCAGGAGTTAATTCCAGATGTGAAGGGCTGTCCTAGCTATAAAAGATGGAAGATTACTGCAGAACGTCAATGGGGTTTAAATCAAGGAAGCTGTATTTGCAAGAAAAATCTATCTTAACGACCAGCATCAAGTAACATATGGTCTCGGAGTTGTCAATAAGAGGCATCTGAGCTCCCTTTTGGGAATATTCTGTGAAGCTACTAATTGTTGATGAGGAGAAGTGGTAGGTCTTTTGATTGAAGTGATTACAATAATCTTGTGATGGAGAAATTCCCCATTTGCTACAAGTCCTTCAGACCATGTCCCACTTCTGCGATTATTGTAAGAGCAACTATTTATTGCACTGGGGGGGTGGTTGGTGCTTTATGGATCGCAGCACTTGAACCAAACCTCCTGTATTGCAGCGTGCACTGTAATCACTGAGGACCAGCACGGATAGTCCCCCTTTTCTGTCTCTATTCCTCCTTCTCCTGCTTCTCTTGGAGTGTCTCGTTTTCATTATAATGCAAATTAAAAAAAAAAACATTTCCAAGACCTTGAAATGATTTCATGAAATGAATCTTTGTTTTCCAGCCAGTCTAAATCAAAGCCCTAAGTCAGGCTGTGTTTCTGTAGTGTTCTTTGGGGCTGATTTTAGTTGTCTCTAAGGCGACGTTGCAAAGACGCCCCTCAAAGTGCTGGATGTTTCAAACACCACTCACTCTTGCTGGGAGACCAGAATGTTTGAAAGGCTTTGGCAATTTTATCCGATCCTTCTACTGCTGAATTAGGTGCCCTTGATTTACATACATTTACCATAGACCTTCACTAAAAATAGGAGTTGCTTCTTGGATTTTCGCCAGAGACTTCACTTCCTAGGAATATTGAAGTTCCATGTGAATATCTCTGCAGTTGGTCTTCTCTCAAGTTCATTCCTTACCTGCAGTTTTGCCACTGAAGTTTGTGTCAGCTGCTGACACCGTGATTTTTTTTTTCCCTAGGTTTAAGATGACAGAAAGCAGCTTCATCTCCCTTCCCAGTCCCATCGTTTTGATGCACAATTAAGCAGAGCTAAAACTGGAAGTTATTTCTGAAAACACAGCAGAAGGAGGCTGCTCAGTCCCCTGGTTCCCTCCAGTCATGGAGTGACAGTTTCAACAGTGAACTTAATCCATGTTTAATCCAATCTTCCCAAGCTAAATATTTCTTTTGATGCTTCAAGAGAAAAAATACGTCACTTTCTCTAATTCTTTTTGTCAGGGGAATATATCATCTGGACATGAAGCCCTTTCTCAGAAGGCCTCTATCACCTTTTCTCACCCTCCTCTTTGTCTCAGTGCCCAGCTGGAAGAAGCAACATTGACAGGTCTGTGGTAAACGGGCATCAGGATGGCACATATCAAACTCTGTAGATGATTCTAGTTCTGAAATACTGATGGTTGCCTAAGTCTTAAGGAAGTTAACTGTTTACAGTGTTCCGAGTGGCAATGAATTTCCCTCTCCAAGGAAGGATTCTCCTCTGGAGAATCATTGCTGCTTCCATTGAACTCCTTTGGAAACTCGGATCAGAGTGGTACCCATAGTCTGAAACAGTGGTGATGTATAGTGATAGCTGCCACTTGGAATCTTTTCTTGTTGGAAAGACTAATAAACTATGTCTTACTGTTTCCTTTGTTTTGTTTCTTTTTTTGGCTTGTTTTGGTTTGTACTGGTTTTGTTGTTTATTTGGATTTTTTGCCTCTGTGGTGCTTTTCTCTTTTGCCTTTTCTTTCTTGGCTCTGTTGGATGGAAAGAGAAAGAGATGAAGGATTTTTCTCACAGTTCTCCAGTACGTTGCAGTTGCTGATCTGTTCTCAGCTTGGGTATTCCCAAGATTCCTAGCTGTCCTGTTCAGATTGAGTGCATCGCAGAAATAGCTGAGAATAAAATATGGAAATACTGATAGTTAATTCAGGGCAAGCAGTAGCCCTGATGGGGTTATGTGCTGTGTTGGCCAACGGTTGGGTGGTATTCTCAATGCTCCCAGGTAAACCATGCAACAGGAGCTGTGGAAATGATGCTGGGTTGGTCACCAGTGGCTTCTTCGGTCAGATTTGCATTTTCTTCCCCCTGCCTTGCTGCTGTGGTTGTACAACTTACACTGAGGGAGCAGTAATGCTGCTTTCTGGCCCTGAAAGATTAGGGTTTCTCCTCCGAGCTGAAGGAAAGCCAGCTCCCCAGCAGCTGTTTGTTCTGTTCTAGGTGTAGAATTAAGCAGCATCCAGAATTATATACTAGTTTATTTGCAATCAAGCCTCTTATATCTTAAAAATAAAGCTATATGATGCTTAGGAATTTGGTGGGATTTATTCATGCCTAACCAACTCTCCACCCATAAGTAGCTAATTTGTGCATTGAACTTTTCCTCTCACAATTGCACAAGGGCAAATGAACCCCATATTTACCCCAACCAGCCAAACCATCTGTGTGTTCGTGGCATTAATATGTTTTGACCTCAACCTGCCACCTGGGTTTTGTTATTTAGAATCATGTCAGCATGCTGACATTTAGATTTGACTTGCTTTGGTCACTGTTTGCTCTTTATTGATCAAACCTGTTGTGCTGTGGATAGCTTAGTCTCCTAAGCTATATATTGTATTATTACTAGTGATAAGAGAGCATCCGTTGGTGCTATTACTGATATACATCTTTAGCCCATTAAAATGCAAATTTTAAGGTGTGCAGCAGATAGCAATCTCTGCACCTTAAAGCACTGAAAAGGCTGGCTAATTATGACTCCAACTATTTTTCAGATAAGTGAGCAGTAAGTCATTATAAAATTCGTAATGTGAATCCTTTTATTTCCCTTGTCCCCTGACTATTGAGCTGCAGATAATCTCATAAGGCAGTTTCTTGTTTCCAGAATTAGTGCCCGAGAGTTTATTCATTACTCTGAATTTGAAAGCAAATAGAGCTATGAAAACCAGCCTATAGTGCCTATTGTTTGCCTAAAGCAGCCCAAAGATGGCCAACTCATGTCAACGAGACCAAAGATCAAGGTCTGTGGGGCTTTTTTTATTGTGTAGCTATGGGATGGCTCTTCTGTTTGCAGAAGTGATTTTTGAGTAGTCCTGTATCTTCTATCTCATGGCTCAGTGAGAACCTAAATATAACTCCAGGACACACCTGATGACTTATCCAGCAGAGAGCTGCTCTCTGAGGACAGATCCTCTCGAATGTTGCCTCAAACCCTTCCGTACACCAGCACCCCACGGTCTCCAAGGGTGCAAAACTCCTCGGGAAATTCCTGCCCTGAGTACTTAGCTCTGAACTATTACAGCAGCGTCTGCAAGCGGATCAACAAAAGAATAAGGTTTTATCATAATTGAGAAAGAGAAATTGCCCAGATCGTTTGTGCAATGGCATTTATATACGGTTGAGCCTCAACGTCAATTTTCTGTACGTGTGAATACTCAGTGGGCAAAGCGGTCTATAGATTTCATTTCATCTGAATTTACTTTTCCTCCAGAAGTGTCTCTTGATCTGGTTGGTCTGATATATATTTTTTTTTATAGTCATTCCTGTTTGAACATGGATGGCCCCGTTGTGTTTCAGTCTACAGCATGAATGCAGTTGCTGTGATTAAATAGAGAGGGGAAAAATCCGATCTTCTACTTTGCAACTTATGATCTTCTGATTTAATGTGACATTTATGATGATCATTTTTCTCTCTTTTTCTTTTTTTTTTTTTTTTTTTCCCCAGGTTTTGACTTTTTGACCGAGAGATTAACTCTGTGTGTGTGTGTGTTAAGCCAGAAATAAGCCCTTGGCAATATGGCAGAGTAGCTTTGTAATAAAGCAGGTCTCAATATTTGTTCCAAACCTAAGAGGAAACTTTTCTTTGAGTTAAAGTTTAGTTAACTTTCCCCATGTCGATTTTTCTTTGACTCTATTTGAAGAGTCCACCTCCAGCTGGCTTTTGAGACACAACCAAGATCTTTGAAAGATCAGCAGCTACATTAAAGGAAGAACAGAGAGCGGTTCCAATACAGCAGGTTAAATAGGAAAGTCTATGTCAGGAGCTTTAATTACAAAAATGACACTGTATGGCTACCCTGATGTACTTTGTGTTACTTGTATGCAGAGCCAGAGAAAGGAAAACCAGATAACCTCCGAGCAGGGTACCAGCAGGCAGAGATTTATAAATGGCTCTTCTTGTTCCAGCTCCCACCGAATGTGGGGCACAGAAGGAAGCAGCCCCAAACCCCTCTTTGCGGTGGGGATTGGGTACTGCCTGTCATCAGGCAGGGTTTGGGGTCCTCTTCCACAGAAGTATTGTCTCTGCCACGGGGATTTGGTGGGAGCTGGAAGGCAGCAGGCGAATGCTCCTTGACCACGGAATGTTTGAACTCATCCCACAAAGGCAAATCTAGTTCCTGGGAGAGGGCTCTTTAGCTCATTGGAGGGACAGAGGGAGGGCTGGAGGGAGAAAGAGTTTGTGTTTAAAAAAAAAAAAAAGTTCTGGTTTTGAGGCATTTTCTAAATGTAATTGGACAAGCGCAGCTCCCTCGGTGGCTGCTGCTGGAGACTTTACAAGCTGAGAACTAAACATTCTTTTTTACCCAAGATCCCCTAAATGCGTACAGCTGCTGGCTCGCCTGCGGGGCCGTGTGTCCCAGCCTTCTGTGCCACCTTATGGAATGTGGATTTTTATTCTGAAGTTCCCTATCAAATAAAGGCATAGAATCCTGGATGGCGAGGGGATATAAATGCCTTTGCAGATTCAAAAAGAGGCCAGGGGGCGAGGGGGGAGCAAACCAACCCAGCCAGACCTCAAGTCCATTTGTGCAGGGTGACTTGTGGGTCTCTTCCCCAGCTTGCACGTGGGCATTGCCTGGAGCCTCTGGCTGCAGGAGTGCATGGGCTGCCACCAGTTCAGGATCTCTCCCTCCACTGTTTTTTTGGGAGCATTTGGCTTTCAGATTTGATGTGCCTGGCTTGGATCCTGTTTTCCAAGGCAAGCCTTCGGCACAGATTCATTCTAGGGTGAGGGTGGCATTTCTCTTTGTGTTAAGCTATAGTGGAAGGGAGACAGGATAATGCAGCCAAAATTGGCTTTTTATGCCCCTGGCCACTTCAGATCAATGAGAAGATCTATGGAAACCCTCAGCCTGGAGAAAATAAAGCAAAACAAAGGGGAAAAAAGAAAATCCTTCTCCTGAGTGATCGTTTAAACCCCTCTGACAGCCCTGGAAATGGAATTTCACTTTCTCCTCCGCAAGTCCAGCCCAGATTGTTTACTCTTATCTGCAATCTTGTCTTCACTAGTTTTTCACCTTGAGTTAATTGATTGATTGCCACAAGGTAGGTAGTTAACACACTTGCAAACCTGTCTGTCTGGGTGCTCCCCAAACATTTATTGCAATGCTGTTACCCTGAGCCACGTCCCAGCACGAGCACTGGGGACACGGAAAAAACCTGTAGCATCCTCTTACCCATTGCTCTGCATCAGTATAATATCCATAAATGGTTGGGGTTGTTTTTTGTTGGGTTTTTTTTTTGAGATATCACAAAATATTAGGGCTGAATTTGCGTCAAGGGAAGTAGAAGACTTCTCCCCTTAGATCAAGTCTTTGTAACTTTAATAGCTGAGGTGAACCTTAGCAGGGCCCAGGCCACATGTTAATTCTGATTCCCAGAGTGGCGATGGGTTGAAACTATACAGTAACTGTACAGCACAGACAAGAGGCTAGAGGAGCATCTTTAAATTAAAACTATAAGTTTAACTATGTCTTAGGAGAAAGCAATTACCCAGGCTGAAATCTGACCCAGCCGTCAGGATTAATACGCCATCCTTCTTGCAGAAAATGCCTTTGTATATTTAGATTTCACGAGCAGATAGAGGCTGGGGTTTATATCTCAAGAGGAAGAGACAAATAGTAAATAGCAGTAGCTCCAGCAGTTGGCTTATTACAGAAAACTATTAAGATGTCATCCTTTGTATGGCCAGTGCCCCAATTCCCATCACCTCTCTGGCAGTTCAGAGCCTGATTCCAGACGTGGTTAGCACCTTTGCCTCGTCCATCTCTGATGTTTGCATTCGTAATTTAAAGCATCTTGCCCACAGACCATTTTTTTTCTCTTCCATAATTTGTTGTGCCTGCATAATAGTATATATTCTTATTCAATCTTTTACATATAAATGAGTTTTATTGAATAAATGTTGCCATTGTCCATTCTCCACACCATATTTTAGCTCCGTAACTTTAGTGAGTTTATGATTCCTCTTCGATTCTATTGCAGTAACAAGTTTGTTTATTGCTTTTTAAATCTCCTGCACTGACACTGTGTAAAATTAAGGACGTGGTTAAATTCTTTATAGTTCCAGAGGGTTTGTTGTTTGTTTTTTTTTTTTTTTAAAGTTTCACATTTCCATAGCCTTGGCTGAGCAGTGTCACAAATCAAACCCAGGATGCTGTGGCGAGCTGGGTCTGAGCTCATGGCAAGTTACTGGCAAAGTCACTGCAGAGCTTTTAAGGTTCCCTGTGCGAAGGCAACGCGCCGCTCAGCCCCAGCGAGAAGGATTGAAACACTGTGTAAGTGTTTTCATCTAGTTTTAGTGCTTTACTCGTCCGTGTAAATCCGAGCTGGGAATCAATGGAGGTCTGTGGCTGGCTGTAGTTGAAGATTTTCTGAGTAAGCCGACTTTTTGTCTTCTTTTTTTTTTGTCCTCTTGCATGACAGAGGCTGTTTTTGTGTATATATGAAATGTTAAGACCAAAGCAGCTTGGGTTTGAACAGGCTTGTCAGCCACTACTAGTGACAGAAACTAATTACGCAGCCAGTCTCGGGGCTAATACACCTACAAATAGTGTAACTGCAACAAGAGATTTCTGCAAACATTCAAAATAAAATGAAAAACCACAGGTCCTAATCCTCCACTTCCTTCAGTCGACAGGAGGTTTGCCTTTCAGTGCCATATGTTGTGCTTGTTGTTGTGCTGTGTGACAGCCCAGCACCAGCTCGGAAGGCAGGGCAGGAGTAAAATGGGAAAAGCAACGTGTGTTGCTCTATTTACTGGCTGGTGGAGTTGAGGATGGGGCTGGTGTAGAGTCCTCGTGTGCTGCTGGGACCAGTCCTGTATGGTGGGGGGGGGCAAGGGCAGCTCATTTTTGGAGAAGACAAGTGTTGAACTAGCTTTGGGTGTCCTGTGCTGGAGGCTAACAGGCTTTGGACACTTCCAGGATCATTGTATCATCAAGTTTCAGTTTCAAGTTAATGGAAATGTGATTTGTCAGTTTTTCTAATGCAGAAAGGGGTTTTAAAAGTAATGGTGTAGTGACTAAAACCGTACTTGTGTAAATATAGAAACATAGAAATGTCTGAGTTGGAAGGGACCTTTCAAGGTCGAGTCCAACCCCCCTGCTGAGAGCAGGGACATCCTCAACCAGAGCAGGGTGCTCAGAGCATGTTGAGTGTGTTCTGAGTGTAGCTCAGGCTTTAACATGGAGCCTTGTAATAGCCAAAATGTTAATTAATAAAGGAAAATGAATGACTTAGGCATGGGGAAGCCTTTCAAGCAGTCTTTTCAATAGCATAACAAACCCACCTCCTTCCTTTTCATTTTTGGTGTGGTAAATGGGGGACCTTTCCATCCCTTTGACTGCCACACTTGAAATGGGGGCTACTTTTTGGTTTCTGAAAAGATCTTTGTGGCTATTTGGCTCTTTCATTTATGAGCTCTTCTCTTCCAAGGGTAGAAACGCTCTTCCCTGCTAAAGGTGGTTATTGAACTCCTCTTGTACAGTACAGCCTTTGCTGCAAAGCTTTACCTTATGGGGTCAAGAGAGAGGACATCAGATAAAAAATGAATCGCAGCCCCTACGTTCCCAGGTAATTCAGTGCATTAAGGAAATGGAGGGATTTCCATGGGAGTGAAATGGCAACTAAATACCTGTTGACACTAATGGCAGGACTCCCACGGCCTCAAACGGTGTGAGAGTCCGGCCGTAATTCAGTCGCCGCTAAATTGCCGCCGCTGTTTCGGAGAAGGTTAGCGAGGTGAGTTTATTACCAGCACAGTAATAGGGAGGAATTCAGGGGAAGAGGACTAGTTCCAGGGTGAGATGAAATAGCAGAATGAGTCGGTCCCTCTCCCTCAGTTGGGGAGGGAATGAGCAACAAGGGGGCTGGGCCCCATTCCTGGCTGCCGTGATCTGTCGGAGAGGGGAAAACAAATTAACTCCAGCAACAAGGCAGAGGTGAGTTTCTTCCTCAGCCTCCCCAGAGCACAGGAGAAGCAGGAGCCGACCTGCAGCTTGTGGCTGCTCCCTGGGCTGAATGCTAATTTTACCACAGCAATTCGGGGAGGTTTTTTTCAGATGCTGAGCTTGGTTTTGTTTTATGTGACTTAGCTGCAAAAATGAGGGTACTATGTTATACAGTTCTAGGTTGGATTCGGGTCTTCAGAATGAAACAAAGTGCATTTAAAGGCTGGGGTTTTTTATGGTTTTGGGGTTTTTTTTTTCATTTTTAACTGTAAGATATAGATGCTAGTCTACTTTTATATCACTTGCTGCACTATCTGCATGGCTTCCAGCTTTAAGTGTCGTGGCGAACATCTGACACGCGTTTCATTCCTCCTATCATGCAGTATTTCAAACAAACAAACAAAAAACCAAACCCCCAAACCCAACAAAAAAAACAACAGTAAATTCTTTGCATAATGTATGGGCTGCTTTCCATGGAGTAAAATTGTGCTGTGCTTCAGGGAACAGCTTCTGCCTGCCGCTCAGCGATACAGCCCTGCTCTCAAACCCGCTCTGTTGCTCCCCGGTGAAATGTTTCATGTCTGTAAATGTGGTGATGTTTTATGTGGTCCACGCTCAGCCTATGATCTCAACGGCTCCCCAGCTGCTGCTTTTTGGTGTCTTTCCTAGAGATAAAGCTGTGAGTGAAGCCCTTGCAGATGGATCCTGGTGAGCTGTGAGGCTGCGAGGCTTGGCTGGGAGTGACTGCAGGGAGCCCAGCGTGGACTGGGAACCATTCCCCGGGAAATCTGTAGGGAATATAATTAGGTGGTGAGTCCAGGGTGAGTCGTGTCAGTCTAGTTTAACTAAGGAGGTTATCCTGAGTGCAGCCACAGCTTTGTGCCTGCTGTAGGGATGCAGTGAGGGTGCAGCCGTGAGTAGGGAGGGCAGGGAGCCCCACTCAGGGCTGTGGGGTTGCAGTAGCATCCCAGGGACTTCTAAACTGGCTGTCTTGTTAGAGAAGAATGACATTGGAATTAGTCCTACAGAGACTACAGCTGCTAGGAGGATACTTATTTGCAGTGTGGGTATAACCATATTTTGGAGCTGGCGAATGATGTTAAGTCAAATACTCCAGGGGTCAGGCCTAATTAAGATGTTGGTATCGGATTCTAAACTAATTATGCAGGGAAAGTGAGCTCTACATCATTACGTGCAGGTTGCTGCACACAAAGGTAACGTGTGGCGATTTGGGCAGTGGAAGGAGACTTGTTCCATAACGCACACGGCGTGCCCAAGTCTGAACTGAGCAGCAAGAAGCAGAGGGGCTGGGGCAGTCCCAGGCACTTAGTTGCAAAAACCAATTGAAAAGTGACTTATTTTTGAGGACACGGGGGAGGAGGATATTCCATAAGGGGAGAATGAGGCCAAATCCATCGGACGCCTTGTTCATTGTAAATAATTCACTCTGCAGTAGCTGTGTGGTGAGGGCACCCTGCAGCTGCTCTGCTGAGCACCTCAGAGCACAGCCAGCTCCTGCATCGCTCCTCGCCACTCTCAGCACCAAAACCACGGCACAGTGTTGAAATGGGCCCTTCTACCAGCCCTTCCTCCAGCTTCCAACAGCTATTTACATTTTGGTGATGCTTCTGCTGTTGTAGAAATGCACCAAATATCCTCTCTTGAGCCAAAAGAGAAGCATTTCTGAGAAGCAGCATTTAATAGATACTGTTGATACCATGGACACCGGTGGCCAGATGCACTGAACCGATGAGTAGGTCTCAACTGGTATTGCTTAAGCCAAAGGACAGAAAGCCAGGGGAGAAATTTTAAGTGTCTTTGAGGATGTAAAAGGCTGCTACAGAAACGATGGGTATAATCTCTGTTCCCTCATGTCAAGAGGCAACAAGCTTGTAGTGAAGAAGACCCAGGTTGGACGTTAGGGAACAGCTTTTCTAACATTAAAGATAGAATATGGTGGGAATGGTCTTTAAAAGTAGACATCACCCTCTCCATGCAATTAATTTTACACAGCTTCAAAACCAGGTTAGACAAACAGCTGTGGCTACAACCCTGTGACAGCCGTGGAAACTGTTTTGCTACTGCAACAACTCCTCCTGCTCTGGCTTCACCTGATCCGCCCTCCCAAGGCCCTTCTCCTTATACAAATTTCCCCCAGCTCCTCTTTGTAAATAAAAAACAATGATTTAAGAAGGCAGTTTGGGTCTTGCCTGCAGGTTGTGGTACAGAATGGTAACTTCTGAAGCTGTCATTTTACCAGGGACTTCTCAAATCCTAGCGACGTTTCATTTAAGGCAACAAATTTTCTCCTCAAACCAGTCAAATTTTGGAGTTACTCAGTAACTTATTTGAACTCTCTGTTCTTCAACGATTCCCGGTAGACGAGACAGCTTCCTACAAATGGAGAGCAGGACACTGCGTCCTGGTTTCATAGAGGCAGCCCATGTCACTTAGCGAGCTGTCCTTGTTGGTTTTCATCAGGGCATTAAAATGACCTAATTTTCTCCTGCTTTGCTATTACCCTCCCTCCCTCCCTCACTTGTAGGTATTGGTGATATTTAAAGTCATCCTTTGCAGAATGTCAACTGCTAAGACATTAAGACAGGTTGTGGAAACTGCTCATAGAGAAAAGTATCAAAGAAAAAAGAGGTTTCTTGACCAAGCAAGGCAGGTTTCTGTAGGCAGCCTGAGTTGCTCATGCCTGTGCTGTGTCGGGCTCGCAGAAATGCCTTGTGAACAGGAAAGTGGTTTTGGGAGATGAAATAGAGTTGTGGGTAACAACAGAGGTTGTCATCATCACGTCTTGGGACCTCGTCCAAGACAGGAGGAAAAAAAAAAAACAAACCAACCCTGATTCTAGTGCTGCATAACAAATGCAGTATAATCAGAACCTATTATAATCCAGTTCTGCTTGAAATTCAAGTGGCTTGGACTGGAGTTCATTTTGTAGATGCCTCTGAATGAAGTTAATGTGTTCCCTACTTCCCCTTCCCCCTTCGTCTATACTGTAACTTAATGAATAACAGGCTTAATCACTCTGCTATCAAGATAGCCTTTTTACAGCCATGCAAATGTTCTTTGGTATATAATTTGTACATGCTTCACTCATCTATTATCATTGTTCTTTCTAAATGAGAAAATGCAAATGTTACACCAAGGGCCCCATCTTCATAGCTTACCGAATATAATTCCTGACAGCAACATGAAGCTGTTTAGCATAATTTTCCTGTTAATAAACTGCCAATTACAGTAATTTAGTTCTTAGCTTCCAAAGACCAAAAGGTAGATGACGATTTCCAGCGCCCTCCCAATTAATGTTTCAGTTTATTATTTTGGGATGTCTGAGAAAACAGCAAAATGGGAAGGACTCTGTTGTTTAAAGACAATACTAATGCAATTTCCTTTCACACATTCAGAAGCTTTTCTCATCTGAGAGGTAAGATGCAATTTTGTGGGTACGGACCCCTCCCTTTCACAGGCATCTTTGTACATGTAGAACACTGCGAACAGCATCAGAGAGATCTGTATTGCACATGAATGTGAGTCAGCTTGAAAAACTACCAAATTAAACTTGCAAAAGCTCTTGGAAACACCTGCCAGCAGTGGAAAAACTCTTTCCCCATCACTCCCTTCCTAGAAACTTCTGTTTGTTGTTCAAATGCTTCCCAAACTCAGATGGTTACACAGCACTTTTAATAAAGCCAGTGGGAAATCCTGTAAAGGGGGGTGAGGAGAGAGAATATTTAAGGAAATGTTTATAGTTGCTGGAAAAGATTCAGAATTATTATATTTAGAAGCAATTATGCTTTGAGCAGGACAGTGCTTTGTGTTTGGATCTCTTCCCAACTGTTCTTATTAAAGGGAATTTGTATGAAAACAGAATCCTTGTTCCTTAGAGTTTGTCTGCTCTCCCTGCTTATTTCCCACTCCCTGCTCCACCTGCTCCTGGAATCATCATTCTCTGTGCTATAACCCAGTAATTCCTCAGGTAAGTCACATTGATTTGAAATTGAGGAGTAAGCAATAGAAGGGATCTCAGGAATTAAAGGTCCTACTCGATGGAGCCATTCACATGTCTTGGTTTGGGTACTTTGTTGCCACCTTGTTGGAAGTAGTTCAAGAATCTGTCCTACGTTTTCTCTTTGATTTCTTTCAGGAATATACCCAGAGATTCTATGAACAAAGTTTTCAAATTTTGGCTCAGGTAATTACATCTCAATTAAAACCAAAATAAAAATGAAGTGAGATTCCATCCTTCTCCCCACCCGTGTGCAATCCTTTGCACGTTACTCTCCTGTTGCCTGCTGGAGGCTGCTGGCAGGCTAAGAATGATGAGACCCTCACTGTAAAATATACTAGATGTTCAGGAGTCAGGGTTGGTAGAGAAACTACCCTTACCTGTATAAATAGTCGAGTTAAAGGCTGCTCTGGCTTCTCTGAACACCTAGTGTAGGTTGTTTCAAAGGACTCTGCTGGTGTTGCTGCTCTGGGTAATGAAAATGAATTGACTCCTGCAGAAGCATGGTGAGGTCAGTGCTGAGCAGTTACTTGAATGCCACCTTCCTGCGAGCTGTGTTTGGTGCATGAAAACATGGAGAAGGACCTGGGACAACACTGTCTTGGACAATAAGTTTGCCATGAGCCAGCAATGTGCTCTTGTGGCCAATGGTATCTTGGGGTCCATCAGGAAGAGTATGTCCAGCAGGTCGAGGGTTTCTCCTCCCACTCTAGTCTTGCTCTAGTGAGGACACCTCTGGAGTATTGGGTCTGGTTCTGGGCTCCCCAGGTCAAAAGACACAAGGAGGTATTGGAGAGAGTCCAGCAGAGGCTACAAAGATGCTGAGGGGCTGGAGCATCTCTGTGCCTATGACAGGCTGAGAGCCCTGGGGCTGTGCAGCTGGAGAGGAGCAGCCTGAGAGGGGAGCTGAGCAATGCTGAGCAAGAGCTAAAGGGCCCTTTAGGGGGCAAGAGGATGGAGCCAGACTCTGGTCAGTAGTGCCCAGTGACAGGACAAGGGGCACCGGGCACCAACTGGAGCCCAGGAGGTTCCAGCTGAGCAGGAGGAGCAAGTTCTTTGGTGTGAGGGGGTGGGAGCCTGTGCCAGGCTG
>JANHFX010010467.1:0-10685 GCA_027560015.1 Chloroceryle amazona
GCCACCCCCAGGATGATGGAGTGGCTGGAGATCTTTACCTCCCAGTAGTGGTGGCCATGGCTGAAGCTCTGGGTGCACAGCACCTGCCAGGGCTCAAAGCGGGGTCCCTGCTCCTGCTGCCCGCACACAGCACTGGGACCATGCTTCGCTTTCCGGTTACCTTTTGACAGCTCCAGGTACTTGTTGGCCGTCTCGGGATTGAAAGTCAGGTTGCGATGATCTGGGAAGAGCAACAGCATGGATGAGGCTGAAATACTTCATCAGACATTTACACCCTTGGCATGAGCCCCCTGTAATGGTGATACAGTTTAAACTGTGTAGGGCTTGCTCTTCAAATAGAAGGAAACAAGCTGTAGCATGTTTGGAGGGGAAGATGCAACACCTGCCTACCCACCTACCACAAGGAATGGAAAGAGCCCAGAAATAGCTGGTGAGGCACTGGGATGCAACATTTCATACAGTCCTCACACAGCCCAAATCACAGCCAGCAATGCACGGTGGCTCCGTGGTCATTTTGGAAGAGATGTGCAAAAACTGTGAGCATGGGCAGGGAGATGGGGAGAAAATCAGGCATGAAGTGAGCAAATGTGGTATTGCAGGGAAGTACTCTCTGCATGGGCTGTGATAACTCCTTCTGCTATGGGCAGTTGCCAACCACCAGTGTGGTCCTGCAACAACCTGGCCCAGCTGGCTCTGCTCAGCTCACGCCTGCTGCCCACAGGTAACATTTTTTTCTTCCTATTAATAACCCTGAGAACATTTTGTGGGACCTGATGGAAGGAATCCTTACAGGTTCCATAGGCATCAATTCCCTCCCTGGCAAAAACGACATGACCAATGTGCCTTAAACATTATCCAATCCTCTTCCCAACAGGGAGGAGATGGGAAAAGGTGCACCGAGGAAAGCTTTAAGGGGTTAGAGTGGAATGGGTGCAGGGAGGGAAGACAGGGAATGCAGCTGGGAGTGCTGTGGCCACAACCCTGGACAGAGAGCAATGACTGCAGGCAGGCCTCTGCAGACAGGGCTCTGGACTGGTGCTGTGCCATGTGGGGTGGCTGGGGCAGCCCACAACACATCCCTATGGGCACTCGCTTGCCAGCTGCTGACGTTGCCAGTCTGCCTGCCTGTGGGAAAGTGCTGTGTTTAAATATGGGTTGTTGGGAACAGGCACATCGTTCCTGCCCAGGCCAGATGCCCAAGATGGGTGAAAAGGAGAGGATGGAGATAGGGCAAGATCTGGGGCAGCGACTGACCCAATGATGGGCACTGGCAGCCCCAGTTTCCACAGGAAAGATTCCCTGGTGCCACTAATCCCCCTAACAAGTCTTTTACCAGCTGCACAGCTTCCCCCAGCCCAGCCACCCCCACCCCGCACCACTCTTCTCTGCATTTAGGGAGAGGGATTGGGAATGCCAGGGAAGGAACACCTGTCCCCACAACTACCCTCCTCCCAGAGAAAGAGCCCAGCTTGGTGTAATCCCTTCCTGTTGGGGACCCCAGAGGGGTGCTGTCCCTCCAGACTCCCACATGCTCCTCACCCACCCCTCCAGACTCCCACATGCTCCTCACCCTTCAGAAGCTCAGCTCGAAGCTGGCAGTCTGGGAGAGGGGCCACGACCTTCATTGCCATCTCCTGAGGATTCACTGAGCCTGTGGAGGATGGGGACAGACATCTTGAGTGATGCTACCCAAAAACTTGTTTCTTCCTGGCTCCAATGGAAGGAGTAGGAGGAAGTCCATCATATCCAAGGCTGAGAGTGGGCATATAGCACCACGGCTCAGCATTTCTAGCAAAGAGAGGTCACAGTCAAGCCACCCAGCACATCACACCTCATTGACACCCATCTGCTGAACCGTAGATATGTGTCCCCATCCCAACCCCTGTGCCCAGCAGCCTGTCTCCAACACAGTGACATGGGCCAGGCCATGGTTCAGGATGATTTGGAGCCCTTTGGGGTGGTTCTGTGAGCAGAAGGGTTACCTTGGCCAGGGGGGTCAGTGGCTTTGGGGGCCACAGAGCCGGGCAGATCCACCAGCAGGAGCCTTGAGATGTTGGTGAGGATCTCATTGATGGGCTCCACCACGCTGGCCACATCAAATTCCACAGGGAGCGGTGCCTCCAGGCTCTCTAGAGGTGGGAGCAGGGGGAACTCCTGGGGACAGACACACAGACACCCATGTACCAGTGTGGGGAGGATAAGCAGCTCAAAATCCCATCCACGTGCACCATGTCTCCCCAGTGGGTGGCAGAGGCATCCCCCAAATGTTTGCAGTTAGCTGCAGCTGGTGCATGGGGTCAGGAGACAGCTGTAGGGGGAGTGGGAAGCTGTGGGGAGCAGAGGGGCTGAGGCACAGGACTTTGGGTTTTGCTGAGCCTTGCTGAGTGGTTTGGGGGTTTGAGAAGCCACTCAGGGACCTGAAGACAGCATCATCTGCTCTGATCCAGCATCACACTCCCCAGCTTTTCAAGGACTCCTCCAAAAGCAGCTCTTCCAGCATGAGCTAGGCTGAGGATGTCCCCTCTCTGGGGAAGGGGCCAACCATATCTCTGCCCTCAGTTAAAGGGTGTGGGGAAGGACACTATGCCACAACAGTACCTGAAGGAAGGTCCTGTGGTCAGGGCAGGCCAGCAGGAGCTGAGCCCTCTCCCTGTGCTGGCCAAGGGCATCCAGGTGGTCCTTCAGGAGGTTCCAGTCTTCCTCCATGTGCCCCAGTGCTGTCACCTGCTCTTGCTCGATCCTGGCCACTGTCTGCCACTGGGAATCCTCCAGGGCTTTCCTCAGGAGGGTGAATTTGCTCAGAATCACTGATTTGACCCTCTCAGAGATGTTCTGGATGGGGAAGAACTATGACAGCCAGCATACTCCCACTCACGTGCCTAATACGGAGGTGGTCATGGTGTTACCTTGATGCTGTGCGTTCGCTCCTTCAGCTTCTGCATTGCCTGCTCAATTCTCTCTGATTCTTCCTGGGCTTTTTCCAGGGATTCTTTCAAAAGGGCCTGCAAGGAGAGGCACAAACATCATTAGGTGTTGCTCACTGCTTCCCACCTGGCCCCCAGGAGCCCTCTCAGGGCTGCAGGACAAGACTTGACAGGAAGTAGAAGGCTTGAGAAGGGGAGAGGTTGCACCCAAGGATCACCGAGAAGTGAAACCCTGTGCCGTCTTCAATGCTTTTTTGGCTGTTTCCTCTAGAATAAGGGATTACAAAGAGCATCCTGGCTTTTACTGCCACTAGTGTGGCCAGCAGGACTAGGGCAGGGATCCCCCCAGACTTGGCACTGGGGAGGCCACACCTTGAATCCTGCATTTAGTTTTTGATCCCTCACTGCCAGGACACTGAGGAGCTGGAGCATGTCCAGAGAAAGGCAATGAAGCTGGGGAAAGGTCTAGAGCACATCTAGTGAGAAGTAGCTGTGGGACCTGGGGTTGTTCAGCCTAGAGGAAAGGAGGCTCAGGGGAGACCTTCTTGCTCTCGACAACTCCCTGACAGGAGATTGGAGACAGGTGGGGTCAGTCTCCTCTCCTAAGTAACCAGTGACAGGATAAGAGGAAACAACCTTGAGTTGTGCCAGGGGAGGTTTAGGCTGGACATGAGGAAAACTTTCTTCCCTTAAAGTTTTGTCAACAAGGCCTGGCCCAGGCTGCCCAGAGCAGTGGTAGAGTCCCCTGCCCTGGAGGGGTTTCACAGCTGTGGAGATGTAGTGCTGAGGGACATGGTTTAGTGGTGACCTGGCATTGCTGCGTTAACAGTTGGACTTGATTGTAAAGGTCTCTTCCAACCAAAATGATTCTGTGATTCCACTTGGCACTGTTCACCTGATGCTCTCTGCTGCTCCAGGCAGCCCCACCTTTCTCAGGAAGCTGACAGGTGCTGGTGGCATCTCCCTTCCCAGAGCTTGTGCCAGGCCCCTGCTCTGCTGATGCTGGGCACAGTTCTGCACACAAAGGCACATCACATCCCCAAAGCAGGGGACAGGAGAGCAGAGGTGAATATTATGCCATGTCTAAGCTGCCACAACTCCCCCTGCTCACCCCCTCACCACCCCAGTCCTGTCACCCAGTGTCCCCACCTGCTTTTTGGAGCGCTCCTCCTCAAAGAGCACCTGCTGGTGCCGCTGGCACTGCCTGATGGTGCAGATGCAGCAGATGCAGTGCTGCTCATCCTGGCAGTACAGCGCCAGTGGGCGTCCATGCTGTGGGCACAGCTCACTGAGGGCCACCTCACACCTCTCTGTGCCAGAGACCCGTGCTTCACCATCCCGCGCCAGCTCCACAACGCTGTACAGAGTGATGTTCTTCTCCAGCTCTGGGCGCTGTTCAAAGCTCCTGCGGCACTCAGGGCACTTGTAGCCCTCCTCGATCCCGGCGGGCACCTTCTCTTGTTTGTGCCAGTGGTCACTGATGCAGCACTTGCAGAAGTTATGCCCGCAGGGCAAGGTCACGGGTACAGTAAAGAGCTCCAGGCAGATGGAGCACACAAGATTCTCCTCCAGCTTCTCCTCCAGCTTCTGTGGGATGGGCAATTCCATCCTGCCTTCACCAGGGATCAGGGCAATAGGGGAAAGAAGCTCTTGAAAGATATCAAGGAAATAGAAACTCAGCTGGGTGGAGGCGGAATAGATGGTGACGTTGAGCCCAGAGGCGGGTCAGGGTTCTGAGCCAGGCATGCTCTTAAAGGGCCATCCAGTAGGTGCCTGCTTAGCCACACTGGCTGTGCCACGCGATGGGGAGGGTTGCAGCTGCAGAGCATGGCATACCTCAGCACAACGCTCCTTGCCCCTGCCAGCCTGGGGACCAGCAGAGAGGGGCACCTCCTGCTGCTGCACATCACCTCCCTCTGCAGTGACAAGGGCTGTGACAGATACCAACAGGCAGCCAGCACCAAATTCTGCCCTTGCATCTTCCCACGTTAAAACTGCAGCTCTTGCTGCTTGCACATGGCCCCTGCACACCCACCACTCCCTTTACTACAGAATTCCTTGCAACACTCATGCACATCACTTCTCCAAAACACGAGAGACAACATCTGGGCAACCAGTCCCTGCTCAAGTGGCAGGTGGAGTCTTCTGCCTGGAGGTGATGGCGGTACCTGCTCACCAAAGATGTTCGCCTTAATACAGTTGTTTCAGGAGAAAAAGCTCCCAGCCTTCCAGCCCACACCTTATCTCCTCACCCCTGCAGAAGTGCTATCACTTGCACACATGCTTGCAGGCAGGATGGCCCCCGTTCACGGCTCTGCAGCCTCCCCTCATGTGTGGCTTTGCTTCCATCTGTGCAGGCAAGGGAGAGCAGGGAGAAGGATGTGCTGTAGCCAGGGCACTCACCAGCAAGCTGCTGAGGGATCAGAGCAGTTTCTGTATCACAGACAGGCTCAGGGCCACCCCCTAGAGCCTCCCTGGACTCAGGAGGTGATTTGGGATCGGTCACAACTCTCTGCATGTTCCCAAAACATTTTTTTGATTTCAAGCTGTAAGTTCTGCCCAAATGCTCAAAGGTCAGAGAGAGGCATAATGCAGTTTGTGTGTCTGCCTGGATACCAGTCTTCCCAATAAAGACAGTTCTGCCAGCATCACTCAGCGTGTGTTTAATCAAACTCATCTCTTTAAGAGGACTGCACAAATGAAAGCCAACACAGTTCTGAACCACAGTGCTGGAAGAGGAGGAAATCCAGGCTGACCTGGTTCCATTTGTTCCAAAAACAGGCAAAAGAAGAACTGTGATCACCTCTGGGGGTACTCTACCCTGTCACCCTTACTGATCAGCTCTGCTACAGAATCAGAAGCAAGATTTCAGCCTGGCCATGGATTTGTTTTCATCTGTGAACATCCTCTTTAAGTAGCCTTTTGACCACTGGGCTGCCAGCGTTGCGTATGCTGGTTGTCCTCAGCCACACTCTTCCCAGCACTGCTAGCACAGGGGAACTGGGTGGCAAGGGGCTGAGACTGTGTGTTTCCCTCCAGAGGCACACGCAGCTCCCAGTTGCAGGGAAGCTGGCAGCCCCATCTGCCTGGCCAGCATCCGAGCATACACCAGAGCACCTGAAGAGGAGGCTGAGTCCCTAGTAAATGCCATAGGTGGGCTCCTCGCTGTCTCGGTATCTGTCCAGGTACCGCAGGGGCTGGTGGCGCGGAAACTTTACTTGAGGAGGATGGTAAATGGGTGGCCGCGTGAATTCAAACACAGGCTCTCTCATATCTGTAAGGGGGTGATGCAGAACATTACCAAGATGGTTCAGATACCAAGCCCAGGCCCCACCCTTCACCAGCGAGGGACCCCACATGCACACAAGAGCAGGGCTGGTCAGGTACAGCCTGTTGAAGGCTCTCTCAGTGTTACATTAAAATGCTCATACAAAAAGAAAAAAGCCTTTTAGAGGCTGTTTACTCTGACTGCTCTGAGTTTGGTGGAGGATGGCTCAGTAAGTATTCAGCCTGTGCCGTAACAGATCCTAGACAATGAAACACAAACACACCATGGAATGCTACAGGCTTGGGGAAGAGTGGCTGAAAAGCTGCCTGGTGGTGTTGGTCAATAACTGGCTAAAGATGAACCAGTGTGTGCCCATGCGGCCAGGAAGGCCACCACCATCCTGGCTTGTACTAGCACTAGTGTGGCCAGAAGTACTAGGGCAGGAATCATTTCCCTGGACTCAGCACTGGGGAGGCCACACTTCAAATCCTGGGATCAGTTTTTGACCCCTCACTCCAAGAGCATGCCCAGAGAAGGGCAGCAAAGACAGGGAAGGGTCTAGAGCACAAGTCTGGTGAGGAGCATCTGAGGGACCTGGGGTTGTTCAGCCTGAAGAAAAGGAGGCTCAGGGGAGACCTCCTCATTCTCCACAACTCCCTGACAGGAGGTTGGAGCCAGGTGGGGTCAGTCGCTTTGCCTAAGGCACAAGTGACAAGACAAGAGGGAATGGCCTCAAGTTGCATCAGGGGAGGTTTAGGTTGGACATGAAGAAAATTTTCTTCCCTGAAAGGGTTGTTAAGCCCTGGAACAGAGCACAATTTTACAATTCTGTGATTCTAGACAAGTGCCAGGCCCAAATGAGAGTCTACAGCCACAGCTCATGCACTGACCCTGTGCCTTACCCACAGGACCATGTTCTGCCCCACAAACAGCTTCCCCACACGCTTCATTTCTTACTGAGAAGCTGATGGAAGACCCAAGTAACAGAGCTGTCCCACTGACACTGGAAGAACACCAGCCCTGCTGGGGTCATGGCATCCTCATGCTTTCTGTAGAAGTCAAAGGTGCTAAAGGTTCGCATCTTGAGGCTGTGGCTGGAAACAAGACCGAAGAACAAGAACTGAGGTAAACCTCTTTTCCTGCAGCACCCCAGTAGGCAACTACCTCCCCACATCACCCAGAGTCTGTAAGAAAAGGAAGCCACCAAAAGAAAATCTCCCAGCTCTGTGCACCTTTCTGCCCCAGGCAGGGCAAAACACTGTCATAACAGTCTGGTTTAAAGCAACAGGGCTCTTCAGCACTTGCAGGGCTGGGATCATGGCTGCAGGTAACACAAACTCAAAGAAGACCCAGCAACCCTGCAGAGTAAAAGAAACTTCTCTCCTATGGCAGTAACAGGCATGCAATCATAACAAGCAGTAAAAACCCAACCAAGTGAGTGTGAAGCTGCACATCAAAAGCCTGAATTACCATGGTGTCGGCCGAACATCCTCGCTGAAGTCTATGGGGTGGTCTTGCTTGAAGAGGAGGAAGATGAAGCGATGGTAACCGGTTCCCATGGCAGGGAAGGGGGGCAAGTAATGGCAGATCTCCTTACCCAACTTGATGTCATTGCCTGGGATGTTCGTCCTGAACATGAAGAAGTTCACTTTGCTGTATCCATTCATTTTCCTCCCCTAGCCCCAGCAGATCCACCCAGGATTGCAAGTCACTCTCTGCTACATTTTGACATGACTTATGCCCTGTTTGATGAATGAACCAAGAGTAGAGGCTGCCTTCACTGGAAGAAAAATCACACCCAGTAATTTCAGTGTCAAACAGCAGCAACACCTGGACCCATTGCACCTTTAGCAGGACCCAGAACCCAGAGATGAAGAAGCTAATGGCGGGAGCACTAGAGAGCGCCATGGAACTGCCTCAGTGAATGCACATTCCTGAGCTCTGCTGGAGGTGTTTCTGGACATTGGGCCTGGCCTTTCCCTGAGCTATGCAGTTTGTGGCTCTGATGTACTCACACCAGCCAGTGAAGGTACTCCGACTCTGTGTCTCTTAAATGTCCATCTGCAAACACACACAACAGAGAAATGTGACTCAGGGACACCCTGGTGTGTACATCAGCCCCAAAGTGAGAATGCCCAGACCCGCTTTGAATGAATGGAGCAACTCAAGACCTCCCAGAACTCCTTTTCTAGCAGAAAAAGGACTCATTCTTATAGGACTCAGCTTAAAATGAGAAGTAAAGAACTCTATAGATGGAATTCCAAGATTAAAATGACTTCTTGGTCAGCTGTCCTCTGGTTTCTCAGGGCAAGCAGCATCAGCTCACCTACCTTGCAGGGAGAGAGAAGTTTGGGAGTAAAAAAAAGATGGGATTCAGAGAATTGTGACACAGATCCTGTTGTGTCCCTGTCTCATCTTGCCACTGCTAGAGATTTAGGGAAGCTACAATCTTTCCTGCATATGTACTATGTCCCTGCTTAGCAGATACTGTATCATCTCTGGCTGTGCAGCCAAAAGAAACAGGAGGTAACCAAAAGCAGAGTGAAATAATCCAGTTTAAAGATGTTTTCAAATAACCTGCTACTTACCTGGATTTGTGAGCAACAAAGTCCAGAGGGAGCTTTTATCTGCCTCATATGACACTGCAGGGGGATGGGAAGCCTAAAACAGCATCATAAAAAGAATGTAAATAATTAAAACAACAGGTTCTATTAAAAGCAGATCACGATTTACAAGGCAAAGAACTTGAACTTGTCATGGGCATGGCCAGGATGCAACACACCCAGCACACCCTCACCACTGCGTATTCCACCTCCAGAACATTACCATCACCACCCTCCTGATAGCCAACGATCCTGTTGCAAAGCTCTGCCCTCAATGTGTCCACAAAATACATCTCCTTCACCGCAGAGGAAAAGAAAACCCCCCAAATGGACAACACCCATTGGAAGCATCTGACAGAAACACACAAGCTTCCCACAGGGTCAAGGTTGTTCCCAGCTCCCCTCACACACCTCTGAGGGAGTCACTATGTTCCCATAGTAAACCGGCACAAGGTGCTCATCTTCTTGGCTGTACTCCACCCTGAGGGTAACCCATGGGGTGAACGTGGCCCCCTTGAACAAGTCACGAAATACCCCGCAGTGCTCTGCCACACGCTGCTTGTGGAATGGGCCACTCGTCTTCTCCCACTCAGCTCTGACCTCCTCAAGGGGAATCAGCACTGCAAGGAAAGAGAAAGGCTGCAGCAGGTGCTGGGTGCCCAGCTCAGCCAGGGCAGGGAGGGAGCTGGAGGGGCACAGACCAGTACGGAGCCGCGCTGCTCTTTCCATCTCTGCATTCTGGCGGTTCTCCCTCAGGATCTTTTTTCTTTCCTTAATTTCCTTTGCCCTTGGCAGATGATCATGCGGCAGGCTGATGTCAGTCTTTGTCTCTTCAGAGAAAGAAGAAAATATCATGTACACAAAAAAGTGAGTACCCAAAATTCCCAAATACAAAAATCTCTGCAAAATGTTAGAGAGCGTGTGAAAGAGATGCAAACTTCAAGACATCAGAGATTAGATTCTACCACCTCTGCCTTCCATCTGTGCATACCATCTCCTTCCCCAACTCAATGCAGTCCCAGACCCACAGATTTGCCAGCGATCAAGCAGGTCTGGTCTCTGTATTATCTGTCACACATCTGAAGCTCTAGGTTCTGGTCTGCTTTCTCCAATAGTACTGGGCTCCCAAGAAACCACCTCTTTGCTCCACATATTTCAGCAGGCCCTGACCAGTTTTCTTCCTTCCAGAAAATTGCCATCCACTTCCCCAGAAGGTATTTCATAGAATCATAGAATGGTTTGGGTTGGAAAACACCTTTAAACCTCATCTAGTCCAACCCCTCTGCAGTAAGCAGGGACAGCTGCAACTAGAGCAGGTTGCTCAGAATCATGACCAACCTCACCTGAAATGGTTCCAGGGATGGGGCATCAAATACTTCTCTGGGCAACCTAGGCCAGGGTCTCACCACCATCTGCATAAAAACTGTCTTCCTTCTATTACGTCTAAATCTATCCTCTCTTAGTAAAATAATAACATTCTGCAAATTTCTACATTGGAAAACAGCCAACCTGATGCCAAAGCACCTCATCATCTCTGCACATCTTCACTGTGCAGGTTTTGCAGCAAGCCCACTGCCCCAACAACAGCTTCCCTGACCTTCAGCAGCAAGACCCCGTGTGGTGCAGCTTGCCCCATGAGTACCTGTCTGCGGGCTGGTGTGCTGCCGGTACGTCTTCCACCAGCGGGGCCTCCTGCTCTCCTTTTCTGCCAGCCTGAAGTAGCGACTGAAATTACGGTATTTTTCCAACGCTTCCAAGTTGCTGACGTTAAGATCTTCGTTGGGCATCGGCCCCAGAGGGGCTGCCCGCCTGCACAAGGCGGCTGGAAGCGAAAGAGTTCTTGTTTTGCATAGAGAGCAAAGAACGAGAACGAGAGAACCGGGGCGGGCG
>JANHFX010010468.1:3500-38088 GCA_027560015.1 Chloroceryle amazona
ATGCAGGCCAGGATGCCATTGGCCTTCTTGGCCACCTGGGCACACTGCTGGCTCATGTTCAGCTTCCTGTCGATAAAGAGAAGAATGGAAGAGAATGGAAGAGAATGGAAAGGGATCTAGAATAAAAAAGGGAGCTCTATATATTATCTGCAGTCTTGGAGTCTGTTCAGTGCCTCAATCTCTCCAGGATTTCTTCATTTGATTTGTAGAGTTCCTTTGGATTATACAAGTGAAAATAAAGTACTAAAACTCTAAATAGTAAGATCCATGAAATCTGATTTCCAGTGTCTCTGTAGTTTTTGTTTGGAGTCTTTGCTGTCTAACAAGCTATGAAGCTTTTCTCCAGCTATGGTTGGGGAATTCATAGGAGTGTTTTCCTTGTGGATCTGCTAATTTCTAGTACTTGTGAGTAGTCTTTCTGCCAGTATGGGAACCACTGGGATCTGCCTCCTATACATGTCTGACTATTTAAAGAAATTTGCACAATTTCACATCTTTGAGATCCTACTGCCCTGTCAAATTTAGTTAAAATCAATTGCTAAGTTCATGGAGGGAGGGGAGAGAAAAGGCACTGACTCACAGATGCTGCAGTATTGTGCATCATTCACAGATCCCATTTTCTTAGGAAAACTGAGGGAAGTTGCTAAGTAGCAAGCGGTTTTTTTGGGGATTTAAAAATAACTGTAGTGACATTCCTCAGACAAGGCTTGAAGAACACTTTGGTTGGAGCCTGTCTTGTGCAATACATAGTGTTAACCTGAGCAGTAGCCACAGCAGCTGGTAGGAGAGCTCATGGTCAGACAGCCTAGTCTCTGTCTGCTCTCCTTCCCATCTAAAATGATGCTCATTGCAGAAAAATGGCTCATTCCTGTTCTGAAATATGTAGAAACATTATATTGTTCTGCACACACTGCTTTCTGCTACATAGCTCTGGCTGTTTACTACCCTTAATTTTTTCACACATCATATTATTTTCAGGACTTTCATTTGTCTCTTCCTTCTTTTCTCATCTTTTCATTTGTCACAGCCCTTTTCACACTTTTCAAATATAGATTTTCTGTTGCATCTGTTCAAAGTCACCTAAAAAGGCTTGGTCTTGAAGCAGAGTGGGACTGAAGTTACTAAGCAATTTCCCACTTCTCACTCTGTCTGATTGGGGAGAGAAAGATGGGGAAAAAGGAGGGAAAGCTCTGATGTAAAATAATTTCAGATTTTTTTTCTTTGCTCCTTTGAGTATTAGAGTATAGAAAAAGTTTTAGTTTCCACTTCAATCTTCTAGGCAGGATTTGTATTGATGTCTCCCATGAGTCCCATCAGTTTCTAACATCCAGACATAACAGCCACAAGCAGAGGCTTGGAGATGAGCTGGCCCAGTCTCTTTTCCACCAGAAGGAGTATGCATTTCTGTGAATGACAGTTTGGCTCCATCCATGCTAAAGAGTATACCATTCTTTTCCCAAACTGTTACACTGAAGAGATAGACTGAACCCAGCACCCAGCTCCTGGGGTCTGGATCCCCATGTGCCCCTGTATCCCTGAAATTCAAAGACTCACAACTTGGGACAATTCAGCTTTGCTTCCCAAATTGTGAATTCCAAATAGTGACTTCCCAGAGAAGGAATCACTCAAGGCCATTCCAGAAGGTGAAGTAATTAACTTTTAAGGGATTTCAGCTACGAAGAACTTCACCTAGGAACCCTGGCAATGGCAAGCTCTGCACCTTATGCCCACTACTCACTTTAGTAGTTGACATGCAACTAACTTCTAGACGGGGATGAAAAACTTGGAGGCAGGGAGCAAACACAGCAGAAGATGTACTTATGTGAAGACCAGATTGCTCCTGGGATGCCTGTGTGCATTATAAAGGAGCCTGTCTCTGGGCTGTGGTGCACCCAGGATACTTCAACAACAGGTGGGGATGAAAAGGGAGACTGTGGGGTCCCCCATTTCTGTGTTGTTCACAGCACATCCTTTCTTCCCTGTGAGTGACAGAGGGATGCCCATCAGTGATGGAGGGAATAGTCCCACCATAGAGATATGAGGCAGGAGAGAAGGAGTAATGCCGTTTGGGTCTCAGCACAGAGTAAAGGCTGAAAACCAAGGTACGGGCGCCTTTTAGCCTGGCTTCTGTGGACTGTGCTGATCCCTCTGAGGTCCTCAGTTTTCCTGCCTGGAAATCATGGCACTGTCCTCCCTGTCACCCACATCCACCCCTCATCCACACCTCGTCCATTCATGAGGAAGGACTTAAATTCTTTTTGTTCTATCTCAATGCTTTTTCCCCTCTCTATATCCCATTATATTGAGTTTAGCCCCAGTCTTGCACCATTTAACCCAGTGTTAGAGGTTCAGACCTTAAATATTTATTCACTTAATGTAGCCAAATGCAGCCAATAGCAATTAAAAGCCTGACCTCTTACACCCCGCTGAAGCAACTGGCCAAAGTTAGAGGCTCGTCATCACACAAGAAATCTGAGGTAATTAGAGCCCCTTCAGCCCCTGCTTCCCTCCCCCTACTGCCTGCCCCAAATACTCTGTAAAATAATACCATGGCACTAAATTAGACCTCATTACCTATTGAGTCACTTGATCCAGACCTCCCTTACATAGTAATGAGTACTGATTTATTGTGATCATTATTTGGGCATTACAGGTCACTAAATAACATGCTCTGCCCACACATGTCTTCTGAGCTAATAAATATCCTTATAGGAAATATTTTTGAGTGAACTAGCCTTCAGGTTGGTTCAGTAACTTAAGTCACATTAATTTTCTTAATGCATGTAGTTCTTTGTTAGGAAAACCGCAGGCATGGAGGCAGAAAAGGAGGCACAGAAAAATCCCCAAACACAGTTTTTCTCAAGCTGGGATTTCTGGATGGAAATTGGGGAAGTGGTGCAGAGTGAAATCAGTGGGGAAGATCAGAAACAACATTAGAAAATGTATATTTAAAATTAACCAGTCCCCCTAAGGCTGATTCCCATTGAGCTTAATGGACCTTGGACGACATCCAGGTGTGCCTTTAAGTATAAGCGTATGTGCATCACTTGTGCACAAACATACACTATTACATATTTCTTATAAACTTCAGAGCAAATTAAAATAATTCAAAACTCTGCTCCAGGAACCAAGTGACATTGGAGTTCTGGAATTTTACACCATCTCCCTTGCTAGTGTAAGTATTGTAGAAAGCTGGGGAAAATTGAAATTTGACATAGCTGAAATTATATTGCTTGTTTTATGTGTCTAGGTAAGATCTTCAAAGGACCCATCAATTTCAATTAAAAGGTGAACAAAGCAAGAACTACCCATGGATAGTTCTGAAATATGCAGGTACATATTTCCAAACTAGAGAGCAGAAGATTAAAAAAGGAGAACAAAAAAAAGAGGATTCATGACTCAAGAAAGATAAAGAAGAAAGGGATTAAAACCCCACTCTGGTAGCCATCACACAAAATGTTTTATTGCCTTACTCCTAGCAAATGCTGTAATATATTTTCATTATTTGTAGAAATAATTCTGAATTAGTTTGCAATAATTGGGCTGGACTGTTTTAAAAATCACAGAAATTAGATGAAATCAGGCTCTTTGAATTATCCATGAGCATTGGGTTAATATAATCAATACTTCAGCCATTACAGGTTGATGTTACATCTCAAGACAATTTTCTAACTTAATAAGATTAGAAATAATAAACTGGTATTATTTCTTTGCGAATTGGGGCCCCTGACCTAGTAATTTAATGGCTTCATTATTACAGCCATGGAATGTAGAAAGACCCAGCGTGGTCCCTATTATCACAACTGTGCTTTGTCCAAATTATGTGACTTAAAAAAAAAACCCAACAAAATACAAACTTAATAAACAATTTCAAAGGGTTGCAGTGGACATTTTTCACTAGACATGGCATGACACACCAGGTCATGCTTGTTACTTTATTTTTGATCCATTGCAATGCAATAGTATAGCATGTATTTCTTCACATTTAAAGAAGAGTAAAAAAAGCTCTTTTTACATATTTTTTGAAAGACAACTCTGGCAAAGCTTTCAGTGCTTTGTACTCCTGCTGGTTTTTGGTGGCTGCTTCTCAGACGTTTACTTTGCAGTAGGGAAGGGAAATAGTCACTTGGTTATAGAAATAGGGGTCCAAGTCTGACTTTTCCACAGACTTCTTCACTTCTGTGCCTGAATGTGAGCCCTGTGGAGGTCAGCACAGACAACTCTCCTGGTGCCAGGACATCCAGGATTTCACTCTTCCATCAGTTTCTGATCCAGAGTGAGAACCTGGTAGAGAATTTCCTTTCTCCTGCTATGCAACTGTTTTATCTATTCAAGTCCAGAATGGAGATAACCGTTTGCCATGTGCAGCTCCAAACATCAGAGATTACTGATCCCAGCTAATGCGTTGCTGGTATGCAAATAGTTGTGATGAGACTCATGCAGCGAGGCATGGGCCAAATGCATTCGGAGTGTCTTATTTCCTCCCACTGTGAAGCTTAAGTGAAAACACCAAGAATTCATCAGTCTGATAGGAAATGTGAGGGACACCCATGCATATGGTGTTGCACGCAAGGGAAATGGTGCCCCAAAGAGCACAAAGGCTTCAAACAGTAACCCAAGCCTGGGTCCAGAGTGCTTACAGGGGCTGAAGCTGCTTTTCAGAAGGCAGGATATAAGGCAAGGTATAGCTCTTCCTCAGCAAGAACATTCAGAAGATGAAATCCATATCTTTCAATCCCTTTTCTCCTCTCTGTGCAAGACAGACTTCAATCCTACCTGAAAGAAAATAGTTCTGCTTTAGCATGTATTTGCAGAGCAGAGATGCTGGCAAATAGCATTTATTTTGCTCCTTATCTTCTCTTTGCACCACTTCTAACTCACAGCTTTTTTAAAAAATAGAAGTGCTTATTCAGAAAGCTGCTAATTCAGTTATGTCTCCCTGTTAGAGATCCCCATTTGGTCATTTCCAAATCTCTGGGCTAAGCTCATTCACATACATACATCTGTTATAGCAAATGCTTTCTCTAAGCTTTAAGGGAAACATAATGCAGGATGATAAAACCTCAAGGAAAATAGCAGACTCAGACAATCACCTCTCTGAACTTCTGCTTGAGATCTGTCTGCTGTTGGATGTATTTCTGTGCCTCTGCATCCACCTTAATTGGCAGGTTTGCAGGAGCAAGGGAGAGAGAACAGGGACACATGAATACCGATTGTGCTTTCATCACTGTTTAAGAATGAGGGAAACATCTCTTAATTCCTCTTTGGACGTGAATGGGGAGAGTTACAATGAAGTTACCTGTCCTTCAGAATTAAGGATGTAACTTTTTAATATTTTGTACTGGAATAAGCTAATTTGGTCTTAATTTTAAACCAAGCAACAGTAGTCACAAGACCAGCATACATGTGCTAATGGGTTCACTGTGCTCCCATACCACATCACTGTCCTAATTTCACAAGTTGGAAAAATGAGTCCTTATGAGGATTGCTCAGGGACACCTGCAGCCATCAGGGAAGCAGAGAAATGCATCATTCCTGTCTCTTGGCAAGGAGAGATGATGCATGTGCTTCCCATTTCATCTGCTGGGTTTTTTTTTCCCGAATTTCAGGCCAGCTGGTCTTTGATGTCCTTCACTAACTGAAGGTAGAATGTGTCAGTAGGGGGCAGTGGCTTCAAATACCTAATGAGAAGGTCTTGACTGTCAGTACTTTTGCTCAACTGCATAATTGTTTGATTGGTTCTTGTTTTTAATGGATTAAAAAGTATTTTGCTATTGCAATAAAAGATCACTTTGATGGTGGAAATACTTCTTTCAGTAGCCAGAAAATCAAAATATATATGTTATGTATAAATACTTGTGTATGTATAGAAAAACAATTTGCCTTCAGCATGGAATTAATCCTAAGATAGAAGGCATTTATATGACCTGCGGTACCACTGTTAGCTTTGTGAAAATGCTATTTTCTGTCTCCTGCAGATGTGTTGTCATTTTTTACATTTTATATTTCCAGTTATCCTGTATGCATAACCTGTGTCCATTTAGAAACATGGAGCTGGAATACAAAGCCACAGATGCTGCAAGCTCGAAACAGTGACAGGGCATTTTGCCTGCAATGCATGCTTTAGACAGCATATACAATGCCCCCTCCTTGAGCAACTGCAACCAGTCTCTGGTTAATGTCTCCAAAACAGCCTGTTAAGACTGTTACTACAAATTAGAGCCTGGATCATTCTAAAACAAAAATAGACTTCTTTCATCTTCCAGATGGCTGTCTGATTGGGAACTGGGCAGGATCACATTTCAGGTTGTGACTTAATGATTCAGGACAATATTTATGGTTATTACCTGACAGAGGGCAGTGAGGAAAATTAAAGAACAGACCCATGCTTCATTTATGACAAAAACCAAATTCATGACAGTTCTGTATATTAGAGGTGGCATCTTTTGCTCGGGGCAAAGTCCAAGCATAGCTCCACTTATAAGCCAGACCTGCCAGGGCTGCTGTGAGAGCCTGGCCAGGCCAGCTTCACCACCCCTGCTTTGATATATGTGCTATCATCAGAAACAATCTGGTGCTTCCCTTGGAGGAAGTCTTAGGCAGGCAAGACACAAATATGACTGAGAGCTTTCAGAGGGAGAAAATAACACAATTATACAGTGTATTTGTTTGATGGCTGCAGTTGTCTGAAATATTATTCTTTGGGGCACATTTTTGACATAATTATTGCCACAGGATAATCCCTTCTGGAGAAAACATGGAGTAATTATGCATGACAGTTGTAGATACAATTCTGCATGTGATTTTCTCTGCAAATGATGCTCTTTGTGATACCAGCCGGTGGGGGTGCAGGGTATTTTGAACCAATGGGCAATGCTGTTCGGCTAAATCAAATTGAAGCCTCAGCTCTGCTGGCTCTTTCCTGAAGGAAAGAAATTTATTAGTGTTTCTCTCCTGGTTAATCTTTTGCTTTGCGTATGGAACAGACTGTTTGTTTTTTTTTTATTGTCAGCTGCTAAAAAAATAAATAGCCTTTATGAAAGTGTCTGCAACCCACAGCTTTGGGCTTCCTGTAAATCGTCTTCATGCTGCAAGATTTCTTAATAAAAAAAACAATTTTGAGAGATGAGAGGTAGCTTTTGAAAAAAAAAAATAAATTGGGAAGATGGCTATCCTTTCCTATCTGTAAGCTATCTGTTTAGCTGTATAGCTGTTTAGCTATCTGTAAGCTAAAATAAGCTCTTTGAATTTGCAGATAGTAATACAAGGACTATTGTTTCAATTAAGAGTGTCTTATTTTAGGGGAGAATATGCTGCCCACATCTGTTAAATATTACCCCAAATCAATCAAAATATTTACTATTTAAGAAACATTTCTCCCTGAGGAGAGGTGCTTCTCAGTTATTCTTTGAGCCGGACATTTCTTCTCTTCCTTTTATGCCCTTTTGCTGTGCCCTCACCCTGACAAACACTGCATTCAGCAGCACCTGACTGCACCACAGCACCCTAGAAAGAGTCCCTGGATTCTCCTTCCCCAGCACAGATCCAATCCTTCTTGTGGTAGTGTATCAGGGGACCACCAGGCAAATCTGCTCATTGATGTTTACAGATAGCTATTTTGATTTATGGTGGGATTTGCAAAGCTGCCCCAGGGAGAGAAAACCATGGGGTGTGAGGTATTCAAATCCCCTTACATAACACAGTTAGTCACAACCTTCCGCAGAAAAGGCCAAATTACGAGTGTGCAATGTGGCTGGGTGCTTGTTTTGTTCCATTTTGGAGGCAGAGAATTACATAATGACTGTTTGTTTGTTTGTCTGTTTAGTAGAATGAGATGTGGTTTTATACTGTTATTAAAAAATAAAATAGTTTGAGCACTGAGACAATGAGTTCAATTTCTCTGTTTCCCTCTGAGTCTTCAACCATGCCTGTGGTCATGAGGTAGCAGGCTTGGCTCCCCGCTTTTACCTACATTTCAATTGGATCAGGCTTATCGTGAGGGGCTGTGTGAGGATCTGAACAAGGTCTTTGCCAAAACCCCCAGTCTCAGCCCAAATGTGCAAGACCTTCATAAAAACTCTATGATGGGTCTCTCCAGTACATGAACATCCCATGAAGGCATGTTATCTGGCACCTTTGTGACAAGGGTTGATCTCTGCCATCCCTTTGCATCTCTGTTTTACTCTTCATGCCCCTCTGAACACTGCATTGTCATCCCATCTGCACCAAGGCTGCATCCCTATCTCTGTTGAAGGGCCAGGCTCACCACAGCACAGCATTACCAGCAGCTGCTTCCTCGTGTTCACAATCCACTCCACAGCCATCAGCTAACAACAGTCAGGCACTTTAAACACTTGCTTAATTATGTAGTGGTGAGCACCTCACTAAAAATGGGGCTGCTGTATACGATTAAAGAAAAAATGTATAAACTATCCAATGTTGTCAGTATCTGTATCTCAACGTGAAATTACACGAGGAACAGGAGACTGTTGTCTGAAAAATCCATTTTCTTGTCATTTTTATGGCTTTGTTAGATAATAAAATCGAGAGAAAGATGACTAGAATAGCAATAGTATCTCTTCCTGGATGAAAGATAGGGGAAGGAGGAGGCATGCAAGGATGGATGTATGAAATCTCTTGTCTATGTAAACAATCTACATACATTTGCATTTGCATGTAATCACTGATAATAAATGTTGTCTTCATTAACATTAGGAGCTAGAGATAGATGTAACTCTCCCAGCCCTAACCTAGCTGCCTCTTCTAAAATAAGGACTAGTGACTCTTAAACCCATCAAGCAGCCTTAATTCTCCTCATTTGACTGTATTGTTTCAAGTGCCTGAAGATTTACTAAGGAGCAGTTGACATTAATGAGAGCTGAACATCCATATCCAGAGGAGAATAAGCCCAAATTAGGTTTTATTGGAATAAATAAGGGATGTGTCACCATATGTTGAGACAAAAAGCAGGATGATATTAAGAACAAGTTTTTGGGAAACATCTATGAGTCGTAGTCTGCCCAGTTCTGCTACAGAACTTGATGGAGTTTACCCAGTCTTACCTTTCATCCATAACCCAAGCTGTGAAAAAAGGTTGAGTTTTGCATTACTCTGCCATAGGAGAGGGAGTAAAGTCAACAACTAGATAGTGATTTAATCTCTGTCTTTCACAGATAGTTGCACATCTGACAATTTTGGGGATAGTTAAGATTGTCAGATTTGCCCCCAGCTTCTGCTTTCAACTCAAGCCATTCCTCAGGAGACTGGTGTGGTACCACCACCCTTTATGCCTTGCAACATATTAACATTGCTGCTAATAAGCTACAAAGCTACCAAAAAAAAAAACCCTGAAAGGATAAATATATAAATATATATTTTAATGTGTAGATTTAACTATACAGATTTCCCTATTGAAATACACTGTTAAAGGGGATGTCTCGTTTATCTATATGGAAAAAATCCAAACAAATATCTCAATATCACCTAGTGCTTTCTTTCAAAACATGTAGCTTTCACAAATGAATGGTGTAACCAATCCAGTAAATTCTGCTGTTCTTCTGACAAGGCTTTTTGTATTGCAAAACTGACTGGTCCAATGCCCTGATGAGCCAGATATTCCGTAGCATTTCAAACCAGCATCTTTTTTTTTTTTTAATTAAAGAAAAAAACAAACAAAAAAAAAATTAATGCAAGGCTTGAAACAGCTATACAACTTCACAGAATGACTGTAGCAATGAGTTGACTGCAGGAGTCAATCAAGGCAGATGACTTTCACAGAAAAGCTTGATGCCTTTCAGATTTTCAAAGAAAAATAAGCCAATGACAAAAGCATAGCAGCTGTGAGCACATGAAGGAAATTAGTTATAGCAGATTTGTAATTAAGCATTGGAAACTGATCAAAAAAATTATCCTGTTAGTTTATACTGCAGCTTCTATCTACTACAAAATCAATTACACAAAAATAAACTACACATGCTCTGAAGTTTTCTCACATGAATGCATCCTATCCAGTCTGCAAAGTATGTTTTCTCAATAAAATATGCAAAGCATAGAGCAAAAATAATTGAGATGAAAAGGGAAACAGCCAAAAAAAAGGTTGACAAAATAATTGACTCTATCAGAACCACACTTTCCTAAAGAAACAATATTTGTGCAATGAGATAAGCAACAAGGGTTCTCTTCTGGTGTGTGCATTTTTCCATTTGCCTTTGCTGAGTGCATTGAGTCAACACGACAAATTGCCATTAAATGATAGAAATCATTTAACAATAATAAAGCAAAAGAATGTAATAAAATTTGAGAAATTTGCAGGAATTGTATACAAAGGAAAAACTGGGCAACAGTTTGTCTTTTGAAAATCACATGTTATTCCCATTAACTGTAACATGAGATGGATGGCTGAATAAAATAGCGGCTATGTGAGCTGGGATTTTCTTAGATGATTTGGGCCTGTTTTAGCACATGTTTTATACCAACAGAGCTGTTTCAGTTAAGAAAATAAAAATAAACCCTGGCAGGTTGCAGACACCCATCCTTTCCTGGAGAGAGCAGTGTGCCCCCCTTTCCAGACTGGTCCCACCACCCCTCTGCAGGACATCCCTGCTTGGGATGCAGCAGTGGGGCAGCTAGTGCTGCTGCTGTGGGAAGTTTTGCTCACCCTGACTATATCAAGGGGATGTTACAGAGATCTGTAGGATTTATGAGATCAAGAAGGCTGTATTTCACAGCAGGGGTAAGAGTAATGCATTTCAAATAGGTCAGCAAAAGAGGTCTTTCGTTGGCTCTGCACAAAAGGTTTGGCTGGCAAAAATGTGCCTGAATGTGAGACAAGTATTTGGAAGCCCATGAAAACCCCAGCTCTGATGTCTGGTGTTCCCAAAGTGCTCAGGAAGGTTGTCTAACCAAACTGGGTGTTTGTGTCTGCTGTCTGCCCCCTGTTCTCTACTGCAGCTGCTGGGAGCAACTGCTGTCCCTCATGGCACCAGTGACACAACCCTCTTCAATCTGGCCAAAATTTGTCCATCCAAAATTTGTACATCCAAATGTGAACTGGCATGGTGATGCAGCCAGGAGCAGCCACAGCCATGAGGCCTTCATGTATCATGGTTAGGCACTAGTGTGCTAAACCTTTCCTCTAGCACTAAGTGCCCTGAGCAGCACTATTGCAAACCGCCAACTCTGTTTGAAGTGAGCACCTCCAAAATTCAGGCTGTAATTTAAGGGCTGCAGAATGAATATAAAAACCTAACTTCAGGCTCTTCACTTTATAACTCTTGGCACAAGATCCTGAGACAAAAAGCAGAGCAGAATTAAAAAGTATTACTGCTATTACTGTGCCATGTGCACCAGCAAAATATATCAATATGTGAATCCACAGAACTGAGAGGAGGGAGACAGAGATGATGTGCTTTTAATATATCCGAACCACCAGAAAATCTTTCATGAGCAGGAATGAGACAGAGTTCATGAAAAGGTAACCCCAGAATAAATTATGAAGCTCATACCATTAGAGGTATATATTAAATACCATATGTAGGTACATCTTGGTTTTCTTTTCCTTTTTGCATTTTTTTTTCCCAGATAACGTTTAACTAGTGGCAGATATCTCTTCCTTCTAGGTTATACCCTCTCATGTCATATTTATTGAGGTGCAAGACATCTGCCTTGAAAAACATAAAATGTTATGTGGGTTTTTTTTAATATATATGAAACAGAAACCACAAGCTTGATTCAGTGCAGGGGTAACTTGAGTGAAGTCATTGCAGTTACACCACTAAGTAACTTGTCTCATTATTTTTATTAACACATATGCCTCTGTTACACCTATCCACTATACACATGCGCAACATGGGCAAACACATGCGCATTCATTGTGTGTACAGTGGAAGCCCACTAACCTGAACATTTAGGTTTGTATCACTATTTGGGTAAGCCAAAATTTTATTACAGCATGGCAGTTGTCAGTGTATGTGCATATTCCATTTTTTCCATGAAAATGAATTTCTGGGGCAGAAGACAGAAAAAAGCCCAATATTTTTCAAGTTCTGCATACTAAATAGAAAGAGTCCTGTGCAGGCAATTGTATGAGCAAGATGCAGCAGTAGGATTGTGTTTAGGTAACCATTGTCAGAGAACTCTGTCTCCTAGACTGGGGTTTGACTGTTGGATACCACAGCCCCATCTCTTAAAAAAAAAAGACTTATATTAAACAATTAATACCTGCCCAGGTCTTTCTCACTTTCTAACTTCTCATTTTGGGCAACCATTGGGATAAACCAAAATGGTCCGGTGTGGTACTTCAATTCATGGAACAACTGTTGCTTTGTATGATGGACACCTTTTGAGCAACAACTGGTACCTGGCATATTGTGGTATACAAAGAACAGGTGCAGGACAATTCAGTCGGTAGAGATGGGACCTAAAAGGTGGTGATTAACCCTGAGCTCTTCCTGGGTGTGTGAAGGAGAAGCTGAGGCTTTATAAAAATAAAAGACCAGGAGGCATTTTTTGGTTAGGTGTCTCTAATCCCTTGCTACTGCAGGCAGACACATCATGTAAGCTTCTTAAGAGAAGGGGATTGAGATCAGGAGGTTGCGTAGTGGCCTGAATTGGGTTGGTGGCTCAGCCTCAGCTAACTGACTTGTTGAGGAGAATGGGAGAGAGGGACGGAGCAGAAAGATAGAAGGTGATTAAATGCAATAAAAACAATGGGAAATAGGAGTAATAATTTTGCCTTTTTTCATAAAACCTCTCCCCTCTCAACATCAAGGGCGAACTCTAATGGAGAGGACAAATAACTGAGACATTTGCTACTGAAGCTGACCAGTGTGCCAGATGTCTTTTCCACAGTTCTTCCATACTTCTTGATAATCACAAACAAATGTCAGAAGGGTCTTGGGAGTGCACAGAGCAATGCCTGGGCTCCGTGGTGTTTAGCTTTATGTTTCCTCATGCCACCCCTCTGCAATGGATTCACACTGGGCCTTCCCCATGGTCTGCTACCTCAGGCATATCCTTCCAAAGGCAGAAAGAACAGCAGATAGCAAAGTCCAGGAGAGATCCCGGGAGTGATGCATTGTGGACGACTTCACCTAGTTGCAGGCATATTTTATACCTGCCAAATTTCCCTGGTGCTTTCCTTCCAACCTCTCACTCTGTACAATATTAGAGAAGTCATGAAAGGTCAGGAAAATGTTCCCAAATCATGTGGAAGTGAGGAATTTAGAGTGAGACAGATGGAAGAAGAGTTTCTTTGATTTATTACGGACTGTTGGGCAGATAAGAGTGCGCAAGAGATAAGGTGGGAGAGATCTCTTAACCCCTTATCTGCCTTTTGTCACTGAGTGTATTTCAAGGTAGATAGGTGGCCTCTAAAAGGTTAAGTTTTTGTCAACAGCTGCCACATCCTACACAATCTTCCCACATGCCTCCATGCTCTCTTTGTCTGGGAATAGGAAACAACTGTTGCTATGGGGAGGTAAAAGGTGGTGTTAATCACTTGGACATTGTTCCATAGAGCAGAGCCATATTATGATTTACTCTCACCAGTCAGGAATTTGCCCCTTGATAACAGCAATTGCAATACAAATTCCCAGGTAAGCAGGAAAGCTCTCATGATGCGGGCAAGTGTGAATATGGACTTTTGCATGCCTGGAAGCTCTAAGTGTTTGGAAAGTGTATCTAGTAATTTACTTTATTTTCTGTGTTTATAAACACACATCTGTTATTCAAGTTTCCACTTTTGGGTGAATTTATGATGATAGCTCATCTGCAAGACCTCCAGGGCTTTTTTTTTTTTTTTGTGGAGATATTGCCTATAAGGTTTCAAGAAGTCACTGGTGATTGCGGCATAAATATTAAGCAGGTTGAATCTGCCAACGGCATCACACAGCATGCAGTGATGTGACTTGCAGAATTTCGCTGTCTGATGAAGCTTATGGAAAATTCCCTCAAAAGATTTATTTATGGCAACAGATTAAACCAGACTCCGAGCAGACTGCACTCCAAAGGTTCAAGAAAAAAAAAAATCTACTTTATTAGGGATTTCTTTGTTTTTCGCTATCACATTTCAGTCACGTTTTCACTCTCGATAAGCAACTAGTTCCTTCCTTGGGGAGCATGGGGAGGTAGTTCCTGTCTTGATTCTTAGAAGGACAGATAAATTGCTGGAGTATAAGCTTTTTAAAGGAGCCTTCCTATAAATACTTCAGGAACAATGCACACTGGTTTTAATTTTTTTCCCACTCTGTTCCTCTTCTGTTGGAAATACAGAATCTTTTTTCAGTTTCTTGTAATTTTCTTCTGCCTCATGTTTGTGATGGGTACAAGAGCTCTTAGGCTTCCCATCTCCAGACTGAGAAGGGTCCAGGCTTTTGAGAACACAGCAAGCAACAGTTCCTGGAGATGTGATAGGGAGACAGTGGCAGACCTCCTGTTTGAATTCCTGCTGTTGGCCAGAGCAAAGTCAGTGCAGTGTTCTGTTGAGAGCCAGCTTTGGAGAAAGGCATCAACAAAGTATGAAATATTGCCAAACAGCAAGAAGGTCAACATATTTTTCTTTTCCTTTTTTCTTTTTCTTCTTTTCGTTTTACTAATTCATCTTTTCAGGAGGAAAATATGACTGTTTAAAATGTTTCTTCGCAAAGGCAGTATGTGCTGAAACGCAACTGCAAGGAACCCCTCTGAGAAGAGATATCAGTCTTATATCGAGCTGCCAGTTGAGATTATCTGGAGTGGATGTCCTGAGAGACCAGCAGGAATTCTTTTCTACCAAAGACTGATGGAGGCTTCCCATTCAACTGTTTTAAAAGCTGTAGAGAATTAAAAATAGAAGTTCTGCTTAAGGGGGAGAGGCTCCTTTGGGGGGTACTTTGTTTGCTTTGGTTTATATCTCCCTGGGTTGGAATGCGGTAAAAAAATGAAGAAATTAGAGTCTTGCAAAGAAATATAACCTCATACAAAACTGAAGGGCAAGGAGCTCAGTTTGTGTTCTGTTTTTTTAATCAGTTCTGTTTATAGTAGGAAAGAAATATCCCCTACTTGAATTCAGTGTATGCAGCTTTTCTTAGCTATTCCCTCTTTAGGTAAACATTAAAGGAAATATGCCTCCAATAATTTATTATTAAGAGAGCAACTAATGGTAAATGCAGGTGTACACCACGGGCATAGTACTGTTATATGCGCCAATGTATATAGTGTGGCAGTTTTCTCATGGAGTGTTTTCCTGATAGCATGCATTCAAGCAAGCGAAGCCACACAGAAATGGCATTCAATGAAGGGAAGAAACACCGCAGCAGGGGGGTGTTCAAATCTCTGAGCTGCCTCATTACAGTAGACTGTTTTGACACCCTTATGTAGCCTCCAGAGATACTGTCTATTTCCTTGGAAGGGAGATTACATAGTAATAGGGCTTTTAATTATATTGGAATGAAATACCTTTCATATTTATTTTCTGCTTATGCTGCCCATAATTCTTCAAGGCCACAGACTGCAGCTAGTGTGCAGTAAGCTGAGACATCTAAAACGCCTACCCTTAGCTCTGACATATATGCCTCATGTTAAAACCACTATTTCCTATATTTTATATTTAGTAGGAGTAGGGATCTGCTTGATCATTCTTTCATTCTAGGTTTAATTCTTTTGTGCCATGAATGTTTTTAAAGGCAGAGTGAGCATTTTCTGTGATTTTGTGGATTGATCTTCCATTCTCCGGGGACAAATTTTGCTACCATGAGCATGAAATTTGTAGTGGTACCTCAGAAACCATCTCTTCCATGATGCAACCCAATGAGCAGAGGTGCAGGCAGGAAAAGGCAGGGCAAAATTTGCATCAACATTTGAGACTCATTTTTCCAAACATCAGTTTTTGCATGTTCTGTATATTCTATATAATATAAGTAGTCTAATATCATCCCCTTGAGATTCTTTTCAGCTGTTGGTCAATACTCCCAGAAGTGCTCTCCTTTGGCAAGGTTGTGGAACAAGGCTGTTACAGCTCTCCTTCTATAGACTTTGTTGGTTGCTCCACCTGAAGACCCCGGTAGGGACCCTCTGCTCCATCTTCACTATACTCCTGGGCATGAGGTGCTGTGGTAAGGATAGCTATTCCCTTGCAGGGACACATGGGTAGAGGCAGAAGGAGGGGACAGAGCAAAAGCTGAGACGGTGGTGTCTGCTGTTTTAGGTTGTGATAGGTTGTGCTGTCCCTGGCTTCTCCAAAGAGGACATCCAAGCAGCCTAGCATGTGCACTTTGCAGCTTTCCAGGGATGCTTTGGGTAGAGTGAGGCAGAGCCCAAAGGTACAAGATACAGAACTGGCTTCTACAGAGCAGCCATGGGAACCCCTTTAGCTACAGCAAATATGGAGGACATCAGAGTTGTCTCATTTTCCACGACCTCTGACTTTCACACTCTGAATCTCAAACATACAAATGGTTCTTACAGGTCATCAACCAGTCCTGAGTTAAAAAGGGACATGTGATGAATACTGCACTGTTTAATGTTTGCAGGCAACCCATTTCAAATCTAACATTAAAGAATGGCTCTAGCTACAGACACTCACTACAATGTCAAGTTTCTCACACCTGCTTATTGTGTGTGTAAGTCTCTGAAGAGGCAAAATGCTATATAATTGCAAGGCATCATCACAATTAATCATTTCCTGCATGGAAACTGAAATATGGTAAATATATTGGTTGCAACTGAATATTATCACCTGAGGCAGACACAGCTCACCTCTCTTTTCTTGTTATGCTAACAAAGAAATGATGCCGCCACCTTCTTTTCCTCAGCTGCTATATGAGGAGCTTGCACCTTTGTTTCTGAGCTCTCATGATGTTCTCCTCTTCCTTGGTGTCACTCTGGTTCCTGTCCTGGCTCAACTCACCCAACAGCCTAGCTGAGTTCAGAGTGAGTGGGAACGCTTTTTAGTTCATTTCATCTTTTTTGAATGCTCAACAGAAACTACTTGTCTTATCTTTAGATGATATTTTTTCTCAGAGGGAGGCAGGCTGCTAAATATTTGCTCGTGTGCATTGCCATTTGGTCATCCCTCTGTTAAGCAGAATGTGCTTTCCTGACTCATAACCAGCCCAGGGATGGATGAACAATGTCTTCAAATATTGATATATCTAGACTCTGCTAATGCCACAGCTTTCACAACATCACCTTGCAATGACATCATGTGAAATCACTGGCATATGTGGGCTCAAAACTGAAATTTATCCTTCTTGTATTCAGATGCTTCTTTTTGCACAGTCTAAGCAAGATTATTCCCAAAATTTAGAGGATTGGGCCTATAGAAAAGGTCCATCTTGTGTATGGAAAACGGGTATTTTCTCAAAAGAGCAGTATTTTTTTTTTTCCTTTTTAAGCTTTCTAAGGGAGTCCAGGTTACACAGAGATGTGAGGATTCTGCTCTACAAAATTGGACCTGGCCTTTAATGCTTTAGACGCATGTGGTCAGCTCTGCAGGACAGTTGTGTTGGAATAAGAACATCCCTTGACATCCTTAACCAGGTATAGCTGGGTATATGGCTACACAAGGGAAAAGCAACAGAGGATTAGACTTCCCAACCCAGCAGCTTGCTAGAATGAATGTAACAGCTTTATGGTTGATCAAACAGAGTTTTCATACCAATTTATCCATGTCAGTCAAAGAAATTTTGCCCCTTAGCTGACATTTGCAGTGTTTTGAAGGAGTAGTAACTGTATTGGCCACGGAACTGCATTGCTTTATCTATATTGATACATTTACAGCAGCACTAGTTTTGTTAAACAGAATCTGACTGACTGTTTAGCATTTTGAGAAATGACGACTGCTTTATCATTTTATTCTCAATTTTGGATTTTCCTCATCATTTACCATGCTCTCCCCATGGCCACTGTATCTGACTGTGATCTGAATCCCAACCTGTGTGTATGCTGCTCACCAGCATGCAGCTGAGGGGTGGCAATGACCACCAAGGACAGATGAAAGTAATGATTATTATGATTATTTTTTATCAGCTGTGCTTACAAGGCAGTATTAGCAGCCCTGGTTTACACTATAAAAGCTTTGCCAGCAAAAGGAGCAAAGCCTGCCCTGTGGAGATACAGCTTATATTGGCCAAAGGAGTTTTTCTGCTTGCATATTTAGACCACCTCTTGGGATGACTTAATTTATACTGGCAAAAGGCAGCCTTTTTCTGGTTTCATTGTTTACCACATGTTTGTTTGCTGTGTGGTTTTTTCACCCCCTTTCATCCTGGATTATTGCAGGATTCCCCAATGTTAATTAAATTATTTTAGCCTTCAGACAAAACACACACATTCATTCTCCAGAGCTAATTCTTATTGTTAGCAGCATATGGAGTTCCCAAAATGTAGGACAAGAAATGTTTCTAATCCTTAAGGCAGGAGACTCACAGGGAAATGTGCTATCTGCAGTCATCTGCAGGAACCCAAGGAGGAGATTGCAACTGGATTCAAAACTCACTGAAACAAATGCCATTTGACTTCAAAACAGGGCTTTGTTGATTGAAAGAGAAAAGCTCCACACCACTTCTGCACTGTCCTGCTGCATTTATTCTCTAGGGGCTTCACAGAGTGAGAGCTGCTGTACAGCTCTGTTGCACTTTATTCTCACTGCCCCTATTCTGCAGAGCTCAGTGAAACACAGACAGATGATGAGAAGGATTTCTGCTGAACAGAATAACCTTGGGATGTGACTTTTCACACTGCTTTGCTACCTGGTGTATAAGAATCTCTTACAGAGATAGTAATGAGCTGTGGGTAGACATGAACTTCAGAAAACCTGTGACATAATTGATGGATAAAAACGGAGTAATGTGGGAATTTTAAAAACTTTTTGCTGTACCATATATCCTGTTTTTCTTATTGAATTCCTCTGCAACTTCTATCCCTGTGTTTCCTATCCTTCTGTCAGTCTGCCTGACCTGTGAGGGTATAGGAACCTGCCCTCATTTCCCACTGTAAAAGCAGGAACAGCAAATAATAGGATGAGGAACAGGCTACTTTGTAAAATAAGAAAACATCACAGATGACAATGTTTCAGAAGATACATATATTACTGAGATAATTAGCAACTTCATTATCTTCTTGAACAGCACAAATATATATATATGTATAAAGGAATCCTAGAAATCTGTTTTTTCCATAAGCAGTACTTAGTCCTACCTTCCACACAGACACACATTACCACCTATGCTTTGTGTTATTGCAGCAAGCTGATACCTAAGGCACAATTGTACATTTCAGCTCAAGTCATACAGAGATATGTAAAATGTCCCAAACCCACCTGGTACTGCACTTACTAAGGCTGTCACTAAGTTGATGATGTCTCTTGAAATAGTTTTTCCACATTTTCTGACTGTTGCTGAGGCTCGGAGGAAATGAAGGCCAATACACTGCAGAGCTTAGTGCATCCTTGTGGATTTGATGGGCTTAGCAGTGTTTTCTGACACTGAGAACTGGGATGAAAATTGGACATATTTTGCCTTCAAAAAAGTGTGATTACATTTAAGCTGCTTTTTCGTAATTATCTCAGACCTATGCCCAGGTATTTTATGTGAAAATGAAATTTGAATGGGGAGTGCAGTAACAGTTCTAGCAGTGGTGGTTCATGATGAGCACTGTCAGCCAGACACTGCCTGCAAGTCCTCAGCGGGCTTAGGTGTCCTGAGGGACCAGAACTTACTGCACTGCTCTGGAGGGGTTGTTACAGTGAAAAAACAGCCTGTCCATCCAGAAAAGTCCTCTTCTGCCTGCCCATCTGATGAACAACATCAGGGATAAATTGGCTTACTCATTTCTGATAAGAAATATCAAAAATAGAAGGAGTGGGTGCACCTGACTTTGAGCAGCAAGAGGTTTCCTAAAATCTGATTTTTCAGGTGTTTTTTGTGTCCAGGGGAAGGTTGGGAAGCCAGGAGGAGTGATTCAGGACAATCTCAGCTAAGGAACCCTTCAAGGAAAAAAAAAACATAGTTGAGCTGCACTGAGACTGTCAGCTGCAGTTGTTCAACCCCACATGCTTGTTGTGCCATCTGAGGTGAGCTCCCAGCCAGAGCTGACAGACCAGAAAATTCAAGAGAGAGAGGATCTTCATCTTAGGCAGCGATTGTAGGCAGTCAGCATCATCCAGCTTCAGTTCCTTTTTATGAGATTTGGACCTCACTCCCAGATGAAAAGATATATGTGTCGGTTGTAGCATGAAATGATGTCACTTGATAGCAAGGCAAGAGTTAGTTGAGCTTAAAACTTGCAAGAGGAAAAAAGAAAACATTCACAGAATATGTATAGGAAGCATACAGACAAGACAGAAAACCTTAAGAGGCAATGGCACGTGTTTGGTGTCGAGTGGATTTTTAACTTCATCTGCAAGAGTGGTGCTAAAAATCAGGTGACTAAACAGTTCTCATCCAATAGGTTCTATGGGTTTTGATTTTTTTTAATGAAGGAGGCATTGTTCCATTCTGCAGTGTTGCATGACACTTAGCACAGCAGAGGGCAAATTTGCTTTAAAAAGGCAATATTCAGTGTTTTCACTGTGCAGATAATATTTCACTCTAAACATGTCAGTGGAGATGAATGTGGTGACAGTTTTCCAAACAAAGCAGCTGCAGTATCTAGCTCAGTTAACTCACATAGTTGTACTGCATATTTGTTTATGTGTATATACACATACACATATGTACATACACACAGACATGCACGCACACACATTCATCTAAATATATATATAAAAATATAAATGTATATATACTACTCCTTCTCTTGTCCACTCATGTAACAGAAGCACAGGGGGTGAATTGTGTTTGCTCAGGAAGTGTGACACCCTGGCTGGAGCATGGATGTGCCACCATTTGCTCTTCCAATAACCTCATTGCAAGAGAGACCCCTTTGTTCCAAGCCTGCATGAAGACACTTTCCGTATGGTCCTGTCAATGAAACTGGGATATGCACCCTCTTTATTCATGTTTCTCTTTCCTTGTTTGTCTCATGTTTCAATTTTAGACACTGAACTTGTCAGAACTGGGCTCCTAAACTAATTTGTCTTGAGTCAGTTGGTACATTTGGACTGTGTGTAAATGCTCATCTAGAGCAATCAATATGAAACACTATTAATGCACAAGTCTAATGTAATAAACTGTAGTTCGTTCCCTTCCTGTTTACCTATTGGAATAAGCTATTTCTTGTTTAAAAAATATTTTGTACTGTTTTAATTGGTTTTTGGTTTGTTTGAGATTTTTCTACTATAGCATGGATCTGTGACTTCAAAGATTAAGGCTGGCTGGTTCAGGATACAAAATGAATCTTCTGGGAGGTGTCCTGGCAAGAGAGCAGTCAGGAAAGAAGATCTCAGGGGTCCACCCAATTTAGGAATGGGAAGAGCCAGCCTTTGGGGAATCAAAGGAACTTGGATATTCACTGGGGTATCATGATAGAGGGAATTTATGAATCAAAGTCCTGTGGTACCCAGGTCTGAGGAAAGCTACACTGTGCCCTTTCCTAGATCTTGTCTAGAAGCACATCTAGTGGTACTGAGGTGCTTAGCAGTGTGATAAAGTCATACTATAGGGGAAGATTGGGACCCAAGAGAATGCCGAGACAGACAGACTGGCCCGTGACTCTGCTTTTACCCTCGTTCTACCTGTGTAAGACTGCTAGTGTTGTCCAAGGCACATCACAGCTCTGGACCACATTTTCCTAATTTGCAGAGATAAGATGATAATTAGGTGCTTTTATATCTATACCAGGAAAAAGCATATTCCTGGATCTTTGTCCTAAATTGTACACAACTGAGTGCCACACTCTTTCCAGAACAAGGCTAGCTGTCAGAATGGGCTCCTGGAAAGAAATCTAATTAAAGCTGTCATCTCCAGCCATATTGTAAATTACCCATTTGTACGTGGCAAGAGGATATGCTTTCACAAGTGTCTGCTGTGTGCTTCTTAGTAAGGCATCAGCAAAGTGTGGCAACCACCTACTTTAATGTAATTTTAATGTAGTTATCTACTGTAATGAAAATCCCTAAAATAATATCATAATAATAGTTCAAACAGTTAAACACTTATTGTAAGCTGTAGGATTTAGAATCATTACTGCAGTATCATTTTTAAAAGATATTGTGTCTCCTCTGTGGGATTTTCAGGTTCATATTAAGCTTATAACACATATTAGCCATGACTACTTCATTATATCTATTTATTGAATGACCTCAGACATGTCAGCTGCCAGCTCCACCTTTGCTCAGTTTAGAACAATAGGTTGTGTGTTATTTAAGAGAGTGAGAGATTTTTGGAAAATGATGCTGTGCCTTGTGGTCATATTTAGGCACATACCTTTGCAGGAGGCATGGATGTGTTTTCCAGCTGTTTTCCTCCTTTCAGAATTCTTCCTGGTTGGGAAAGATTTAAAGCCCAGCAGATTTGCTCTGCCTAAGTACGGAAGGAAGAAGGGAGCAAAGCAGTATATGGAGATACCATTGCAATGGAATCAGAAAGACCATCTGCACAACAAATTCTGTCCTTTCCTGGACTGAAAACTGAGGAACACATTTTGCAGAGAATATAGGTATTCAGTTTTGTGGCCACTTCACCTCTGCAGGCTTTTGGGACATCTTTCAATTTTCATGAAATGTTATATCAGAATCACTATTGACTCTGTCATCAAGTCGTCAACATACTGAGAAAAGTGTTTTCCCTTGTGAAGAAGTTGGGTGATGTGATTTCACAAATAGTTTTGATTAAGGGATGGATAAAATTCCCATTACAGTTGTTACAAACATGAGAAAACTGAAATATGTGAATGACAGGGACAGTTTTCTTTTTGACAACTTTGTTTTGATTTAAAAAAAAAAGGAAAAAAAAAAAAGGGAGCCATTTTAATTTAAAAATTCTGCTGGACAGAAGACTGTGAGACATTTTTCCCTGCAGGAGTTCAGTGTTGTGAAATGCAGTAGGAAAAGCATGTGGGCAGACTATCCTGCAGTGATTGTTCTATGGTACATAGCTGCAAGGAACCTAAAGAGCACCCAGTCCAGCCCTTTAAAACCTGTCAGGGTGTTTGGACAGCCCAGAAAGAAAAAATACAACCTCAGAACTTGGATCCTCCAGTAATCCATGAGGAAATCAGTACCTATAACATGCTCTATAAGGATGCTGCTTTTCACCTACCATATGGATAGGTGAGTTACTCAGCTTTGGGTTTACACTGCTTTTCCCCATGGAGTTAATGAGACAATACTCTCTTACCACTGGGAATATCCATCAAAATATGTTTCAATTTATGTAATGGTCCATCTGCAAGTAAAAGAAGCAATATAAAAACACAGAGGTCAGGGGCAGATCTATTATAGAAGGACAGCATATGGCAACACAACCATTAGATGAGTAACTCATACTCTTGAGAATGCTTTAGGACTGACAAGGGGTTAAGGGAAATGTTGGTTCATTGCTACGTTCAAGACTCAAAATGAAAGAATGCAAATGCCTTGTATGAGCATGATTTAAAATAACAGTTTTAAACAGCCGTAGGGACTCTGTGCGAGACTGAAAAGTTTTGAATAATACATGCAAGATAATTTCCAAAATCACCCTTTAACTAGTGCCACATTCTTTTCACTGTCTCCATATTCATGATTCACTGTTTGCTAATCCTGATGCATAAGGAATGAAGATAGCCCCTGTGGATAAGACCTAATGGACACCATCCTGGAATAATATACAGAATTCAACATCCAGACATGTGTCTTCAATTTAAAATAATTCAGCAATCATGTTCAACCAGAACCTGATTACACAAAATGGGACTTTTTAACTCCCAGACTTGGATCAAATTTTAAGGCCAGAAGAAAAAAAAAGTGCTATGTTTATACATTCCAGATACTGTGGTTATCTGCACACAAATTTAACTGTTTCTTTGAGCCTCTTACCAGCTCATCTGCAACTATTTTAAATGTTTTTTCTTTACCTGCTCTTTGTAGCTCCTCAGTAAGTTTTCCAGCATTCCAGAATTGTGATGAATGGATTTCTTGGATCTGGAACTTAATTAAAAATGAAGCTGAGTGACCATGCTTCATTATAGTAAATTGTAGAGGGTTTTTTTAAACAGCAACTGCTACATTTTTGTTCTTTTCTTTTTATTTCCATAAATGCTGAGGAGACAAAGGACCCTGACTCAAAAACAATAATAGCGAGCCTCAGCAAGCTGCCAAACAGTTTCTCCCTTTGTAAAAGTGGTGGCTTCACTTTTTCTCATGGTTCTGTACTTTGTGCTTCAGCTGCCATTCATGGTAGGCTATTAGTGTCTTCTCCTCTCTATAACAGAAAGGGAAGTAAGATCTGAGCCTTTAGACTGTCTGGCCCTGAGACAGTGTTGAAGAAGGTCACAGAATAGTAGAGTGTTTTCTAAACAGAAATATGATTTGGGTGCTGGTTTAATACCTCTGACATCTATTTGTTATTGCTATCAGCCAGATTTATTGCAGGAGACAATGATGGTCCTATCTAGAGTTTATGTAGCGAATGCCACTAAAACCAAGAATCCCATAAAGGTGTCCACAGCTATGGTCTCTTAAGTCTGAAGATGAAATGGCTAAGACAGTGGTGCAGAGGTCCGAAGTTTGCATCTTTCCCTTTTTTTTTCATAGTTTGACTGAATCTTTCTTCCACTCTCTCATGATAAAAACCAGAACTAACACCTGGCTTGAGATTCACTGTTGTGACCATTTTTCACTAATACCAGACCTATTCCGGTTAAATACTTCTTTGCTATACTTTTTAAAAATGAGTGAGGTGTGATTCAGGGAAGAGCTGGGAACACTGCCCTTGCAAGGGGTACCCTCTGTTGCAGGTTTTGTCATTCCTGTCTTCAGGTGTGGGTACTTCTGGGACATACTCTAGGGTACCATCTTTGAGAAGGCTGCCTGTTTATGGGGGGGAGGGGGGCGGGGCATAGAATTCAAAGAGAGCTGTTCAATGCCTAAATGGTGGCTACTGCTAAAGACTAATGCATATGGAGGCCCCCTCTCCCTGGCCCATCCTGCAAGCATTCCTTTTCAGCCCTATTTGCTCTGACTCTTTGACTTCTTCTAATTGACCTCCATGAGACACTCAGCTTTCATACTCAAAGAGCTAAGTTTTCTGTGCTGGTGAGCCTCCTGACAAGCTTGAGAGTCATTGTTTAATTCAGAAAATAAGTAAGAAGGCAAGTTAAATAATTTGTTTTTTATTCAAGCGATTTTAAAGCCAGTTTAATGATATCGGAAGATGTAAATCACAGAGACTGAAAGCCAAAGGTTACTACTCCACTTTTGGCTCTATTTTGGAGTCTTTCACTGAAGACATTTCTTAGGACTGTACTTGCTCTATGTGTGTAAAAACACTGTTAACAACATGATGAGAGGTGCCTTTTGCTCTGTCCCCAAGTGCTCTGCAACATGATGATCCTAAGTCAAAGGCAAGAAAGCCTAATCAGTAATCTGTTGGCATCTGAAGGGCTTGATCACAGAGCTGTGTGCGAAAATGTTCTCCCCAGCCCCTGTGAAAACATTCACAGAGATTTTTTCCAAATATCAGGATTAAAAGTTAAAACCAGGGGAAAAAAACCTCAACATGATTATAGACAGAAAAAAAATTTTTTTTTTATTGAGATGGTTTAAGAAAACTCATATTTGGTTACTTCCAAATTTGAATGTTAATATTTTTAAGATAAACATTTTTAAACGCTATACATTTTTTCAAAGAATAAATATTCTTTTGAAACAGAAAATTAATTTATTGTTCCAAAATCACAGACATGGGATACTTTGTCCATTTCAAAACATTTTATTTTCCTTCCCCCTTCCCAAAAAATCCACTTTTCAACTGGGGGATTGATCCAAGTTAAAAATTGTTCCAGGTTTAACAGAGATTTATATTTTTTTCCGAGATCAACCCTTTTATCAAAAAGACCCAGTGGGGATGAAGCCAATAACAGGAATGGAATGGCATGGTCTGTTTTGGTGGAGTCTTGTATAAAACCCTCAAAAATGGGTTATGCTTCTAGTCCTCTCCACACCACTGGTGCATGCAGCCCTGAGGATGTGAGTTGCCTGGCGAATGCCAGGCACGTGGTGTGGTAGACAATGCTGTCCCACATCTTCTCCACACACTGTATTGTTGCCCTGAGAGCCTTTGTTCCCTCCACACAAGCTGAAGCCAAAGAATATATATTTTAACACAAACAGATTAAGAACTGCAGCCTTCTTACTTTCTTTGTCCTGTCCCTCTCTTAACAGGAAGATGCTAGCCAGAGAAGACAACTCAGTTTATAGATATATGTAAAAGGACAAAAAAAAAAGCCCTAAGTTCTTTACCCTCCTTTTCATCCCAGATGCCAAGTTCTGACCTAGTCAGCCTTGGTTTTGCACTAGTTCACAGAAATGGCTGATATAAACATTTCTGATGTTAACCTCTCCCAGGTCTCCTCCAAGCTGACTGCTTCTCCCTCAAGCCAACTTCAACTTAGTGCTTCAGCATGAGAGCAAAGGCCAACATTGAGCAATGGTCTTTCTGGGGTGGACATGAGCCTAATGGGTACACAGCAGTGAGATCATGAGCTAGGGAGGGGGTTGTTTTGACAGCAGAAAATCTTTAAAACCTCTGGCAAATACATCCCATTGAGAAAACAAATTACTTTCTTCTAGGAAGATATCTCCACCATCAAACCACCTGCAAAGGCACAGGTAGTGTTGTTAGCTATCGCCACAAACAGGAATTGGTGTGGTGAGTGTTGCCAGGAAATTAGTACCAGCACAAAGTGTCACAGATGCAGTATGTTATTTGGGCAGGAACCATTTCTAGGTCTAGTTCTTTTTTTTTTTTTTTTTTTTACTTGCTAAAGGTTCCTGGTTGCTATATTCCCTCATGGACACCATGACTGTTGGGCTAGATCACTGGAGTCATTTGCTTCACTTTGTCACAGCTAAGAAGTTATGGTGATGATACTAATGTATCTGGTAGGGCATGCTGTCATTTCCTGAGGGCAGACTTCTGCATCAGCCTGTGAACCAACCTTTCAGCTGCTTCTTTTAAAGGCCTTGTACATAGCTAACCATAACATAAATTGCTTTGGGATTTAGACCTAAAGACTCTGGTTGCTGTTTAAGCACTTTGGTTTGAAGGAGATGTTCATGCCTCGGGTGTCTTCAGAATGACCCTTTCTAGGTTTGTCCAGCAATAGGGCATGTTTTCAAAGCCTTTCTGAGTTGTAAGCTGCTCTCACAGTGACGAACAGGACAATTTCCCCTTGTGCTAGCCATGTTTGCTGTGCATGGTTGTGGCCATGCCCCTCAGTGCAGTTCCTGTGGGGACAGGGCACTCTGAGAAAGCTGGATCCAGAGATGCAGACTGGAAGAGCACCAAGTCATTTAAATAGTGGCAACACTCTAGGAGCACAGGAGAATTCTGTAGGCATAAGGCACAGACAGAATAAATGCCCCTCAGGAGTAATCAAAGTTATTCTCTTAAAACAAATTGCATTTGAGAAGAGAAAAGAAACAGTGGCTAGAAATGAACATGGCTCCATAGCAGCAAATAGGTACCACCAGTCTCACCGTCTTGTTTCATCTTGAGTGGGATTGAAATTGTTGCTACTAGTGTTTATTGTTACCTTACTAATAATAACCAGACCACTTACTAGTACAGTTGTGTAGAAGAGGTCCAGTTGTTGGCAAGGCTGTTGCAGTGATAGGGGCTGTACAAACACTGGACAAAATTATGGTCCCTGTCTCAAAGAGCTTACAACACTGGCACTAACATCTTCATTTATGCCAAGGTCTATTTACAACCTCTGAAAAATCAATGGACATGGACTTCCCAGGGTCCATGAAGAAGTCTCATCACCTCCTCTGCCTCCCTCTTCCCCTAGCACTGCTGTGCTCCCACACCATGCTTTCCCAGAGAGAAAGTCAGCACTGAGAGTCCCTTCACAGCCCACTGGCCTTGCTCCTATCCTCCAAAACACCATGACAAAACTTTGCTTTTCCTGAGCTCTCCCTGCTTCTCCTTTGCCAGCCTGAGCAAAACCAGCAGCCCTGCTCTGCAGTCTTGTTGTGCTTCATGGAAATTTCAGGCACACACACTGGCTTTCCAAGAGAGATCCAATGTAGCCATTTGCCATGTCACTTCCAGGCACTCTAGTATTTATTATGGTAGATGGATGGGCATCTCCCAGCCCACCATCACATGACCACTGCAACAGTTCATTCACGCAGATGGGCTGTGCAGTTGCTTCATTCCTTCAGGTGAAGATTTGAAGAAATGGCTGGACAGCACCAGAAAGAAAGGTCTTTCTTAGCCTCCACAATTCTCAGGAGAATTTAATTAAACCTTTTTCCCCCTGGTTACTGGTTTTATCTGATTGCTCCTATCTGATGGCCATTCCTCAAAATTCAACATAGTGATCTCCCTCCTCTGCAATCTGCACAATCAGAGCAACTGAGGGGGGCTTGGTACAAGTGTCTGTGCCAGAGGGGATGAAATCAGTGGCATTTGTGTTTGTGCTGATGTTGCATCACATTCAGAAGAGCTTGTCTGGGAAAGACAGGTTGTGTCACAGGCAAAGAGTCCAGTACCCCTGTGGGAATGGTACTCCATTGTTTGTGTTATTGCACTGAACATTAGAGGATCTTGGTGGAAGCAGCACTTTGAACTCTCATTTGACTTGGGCTTCTAGGACTTTATGCAAATCAAATAATTTTTGCACTTCTCCACTCCTGCAGGATCTGAGATGTCCCGATAGCAAGTAAAAATTGTGTAAATTGGAAAAGTCTTGTTCAGCAGCAGCCTTTGGTCAAAAACCAGCCAAAGCATAGTACATAATAAACCTTGACCTTTCTATTAGGGTCTACCACATCTCTTTACCTGCAACAAGCTTTATTTCCTTTTGTAAGACACCACTCTTTCCAGACCTAACATTCCCTCTCTGGTGGCAACTGATCCATCTCCAGGTTGCTGAACCCACATATTCATCTAAACAGAAATGCCAAGTCACCCTCCGTTCTCGTTCATACTGCCTAAATGGCATTCATATTGTCTGATAAAAACCCTAAGCAAGCTCAAGAAAGGCCACCAAGGACTAAAAACTCTATAAGAGAATCTTGTTTGCATATGAAGGGCCTCATTAAAGAAGATTTCTTTGATGGAGTTTTTTAAGCCCTTTTACCACCATGAAAGAATGATTTAAGGACATTAAGAGCAGATCAATTAAAAAGCAAAATTTCTTCAGTTTCAGAATAAAACAAAGCCCATAGGAAAAGGAATTGCCTTTTATTAGATCCTGGAAAAAAAAATTTACAAACTTGCAGGCATCTGAGATGTCCCTCCATCATTCTTGGCAAAGAAGGAGCAAACAGTAAAAAAATGTTTTAAGGGCAGAGAATCCTACCAGATCAATGTCCGGGTTTGAACCAGACTGTGTTAACCAGAATAGTGAAGAGGCTAATGAAAAACAGCCTTTTGCATCCCCATGTTTTCTGCTCTTATCCTTTGTCCTCCTCAGCTATGTTTCAAGCCAGGGTCTGGTGATAAAATGTGTTGTTCTCTGGTTCCCATACAAGTGGGGCACAACTGTACCCATGCTGCTGGTTGGCCCTGCTTTACCTGGTGCTTTTGTCCCGGGTCACTGTCCTTCCTCCAAAAAAAGTATTAGCATAAAAAAAACCAAACACACTTGCCTTCTGAGGAGAGGTCAGAGGTCTGTGTGATCTAATGTTCCTTCCCCTTCAAAGCCCTCACTGGGATGCTCTCTTCTTCTGTCTCAGTACCTAGTTGAAACCCCAGCTAGCTGAGTCCTGCTTGTCATTGGCCAAGCAGCAGATGGAAACATGACTCTTTCCCAGCTCTTAACTGGGGGAAGTTCACACCTGGAAGAAGCCACACCTGAAAATCAGGCTCCAGGTGAGGATACTTGAAATAAAGTTGTTTCTAAAAACATATTCTGTTCTCAAAGGTTATTGTCCCCATGCTCAAAATGTCTCTGTGCTTTCTGATCATGACTAGACATAAGAGAAAGGTCCTCCGAAATGCTCCAGATTCTCATTCTTACTGATGACGAACCTGAAGAGCTCCAGGCAAATGTAAAAGTCAAGGATTCTCTGTCTGTATTGTGTATAAAAAAGCAGTATTTCTGCACCTGTAAATCACAGAGTAATCTTTTGTAAGAGTGTGTATCCAACCTACAGAAAAGGAAGGGTCCTGTCTCAAAAAAACCTTGTGCTAGGCAATGTTTTGTGGCCAGTTAACCAATATACATATGGAGAAGACCTGAGCAGGGAAAGACTGGCTGAGGGATACTCCTAAATATGTACCAAATGGGTGCCACCCGAGAGGGGTCTGGCTGGGATGGCTAAAGGGTGTCCCAGCTGCTTATAGGATGTACAGCAGTGAGAAATCCCTGGGGAAGTCAAGCTGTCTAGGTATACAGAGATGTATCCTGGGGACTGAGGAGATGTAACATGAGTCAGAAAATGGGCATGCAAGCCAGAAACACAGGTTACCATGGAAGCTGCAGTGCCTAGGAAGCTAGGGGAGGTCATGAGGGTGGGTTGCTGCTGCTGCCAGGGACAGAGGAGTGATGAGCTTTCTGTGGAGGGAGAAGGAAGTGCATTTCAGTGTCAGGAGGAATTCTGGCAAGTCATCCCTGCTCCTCTGAAACAACCTTTTCTTCATAACATCTGAGACAGCAAATATTTTATGAAGAGTTAAGGTCACCTCTGAAGTTTTGACCTCATTCCCTTTGAAACTGGTTAAGATTAAGCGATTTGTCTGAACCTAGCAGATGGTGCAGTAAACTGGACAGGCCTCTCCACCCCCTCAGCCTTACAGACAAGGAACATGCTGTACTGGAAGCAAAGCAGGAGTCACAGTCCTCTGCCGTCTGTAGCTTTTGGTACAGAGACAAACTCAATAGACCCAAGGCTCCTTCATGTAGAGGTGGACATGAGCCCTCTTGGACAGCCACCGCACTGGAATGAATGTTGATCTGGAAACCTCATGCAGTCAGTGCATGCTTGATACTTTTTTCTAGTGTTCTATGGTTTAAAGTTTAATTAGAAGTTGGGGGTTAAAGTTTTGAGCAGGCGTTGAACTGTAAATTGCAGTTTTTTTGACTTTCCTGTTTAAAAATGTTGTTAGGAAAAAATAACTGTACATCAGCTTTAAGAGAGGATGGAGTGAATGGGAATAACAACAAAAAAGTGGGTGTAAAATAGCAGAGAAGGAACCAGCATTAAAACAACAGCCCTGCCAGGCACAGTATGCTGGCCCAAGGCAACTGAAGAGACCAGGCTGCAGGAACAACCGAAGCTTGTTAATCTGAATGCATGTGTTAGTGGTGTGGCAAGTAACGATACTCATATTTGAGGTCACTCAACAGCTACTTTATACTGCTCAGAAGTTTACACATGAGGGACTACTAGAACCAGGTAAAAAACCAGCACCTTGCCCAAAGACATTACTAATAAAAAAAAAGACAACATGTAGGAGAGGGTAGTGTCCTGCCCAGTGCAGGACTGATAAATCTCAAACAACTTTGTGGCACAGACTACAGACACATCCCTCAGAATGACTTTTCTTCCATTCAGAAGAATGTCTATGGGAGGTACCCCCGCTTTTTCTTCATGTAAGAATAGAGATGTCTGAAAACCACCCAGAGTGTCTCATTGTTCCACAGTAGTTCAAAGGAAGCCCTAAATATTTCAAATGCATGCAGACCTTGAGCAGTTTTGCTCTGGAGAAGTATGGTATATGGTTGAAATGCCCAGGAGGCACATTGCAGTATCACCCAAGCAACTGACTCCAGAGCCCAGGAAAAAAATGAAATGAACAGAAACTTAGCATTTCTGCAGAGGAAAGAAAAAAGTCTAAAAGCTGATGTGGAGAAGAAGAAATCAATTCAGAAATAGTTAGCTGAAGACAGGTAGTGTAAGCTTCATGACAGAGGTTGTTTACCCTCCTTCCTTGGGCCAAAACCAAAAGCCCTTGAAGTTCACAAACTCTTTACAGTGACTGGTGCAACTCTTGGATCAGGCATATACTTGACACCTGAGATAAGATTTTTCTTTCTTGGGGTACTACAGCTCAGTGAACCTAACTTGTCCACAACCCACCCCCCCCCGCCATGTTTTGTCAATGCTTTCTTCAATCTACATAAATGAAATAACTTTTAATATATTAACTGTTTGATATGAACAGAAGAGGATGTCTCTAATGGGCTCATAGGATGTATTTGCCTCCAGTCTGACTCATTGAACATGATATCCTCACAGCATACAAAATGAAGCATATAAAATCCATAGAAGAAGTGGTCTCCTATTTGGAAAATATTCCTCCAATGTCACAACACTAGAATTTTCCAGGTATCATGTTATGGACACTATCCATTAACTTCTTGTCACCTCTTGGTATGCATATGTGTATCAAGCTTTCTCAGTGCACAAGAACTTTTCTGGGAAATCTTCATAAAAAAAAAAGAAAAAAAAAAAGAAAAAAAAAAGAGAGAACAGCTTAGCTACACAGATCTGGCAAAAATTTCACATTACAGAAGTGATATTGATCTAAAAATCCTTACGTTATTATCCAAGTACTTTCCAATTGTTCCTGGAACTATTATAGAATAAAGACCATTGCCAGTTCCTTAGAGAAGGAAACTCATTAGGGTTGCAAGAATTAGCTGAAATTGAAATTCTCTGACATCTTTGTGAAGGAAAAAGAAGTCTGCTTCATAGTAAGCAATTCAGAATTTCAGCGATTATGTCAAGTTGTAAATGTCAGTGCAGTTGAGAGAATGGCTTGTCTGGTAATAATATATTTCTAATTTTCACATAATAAGCCCCAAGAATTGATAACTAGAAAGACATTATAGTAATGGGGAAGGCTCTGTTACAACATTAGTACAGGCTTTGAAGTTGTTAGAGAAATTACACTGCAAGAATTTTGCATGAAGAAAAGCTGGAGTGATGAGAAAGTGATGTAGGAACTGTTGAGTGTGGTACTCCCCTGTTGGGTGTCAGGACTTGTCCATATTCCTTCTTGCACAAGGGCAAAAGGACACCTGGCAGGAGATTATTTTTTTTTTTAAAAGGTCCTCTGGAGGTGCCTGTGGCAATTGTAAAACATCTGGGGCCACACACATACTGGCAACCCAGCCAAAAGTGAATCTGGAAGTGTCAGTGCTAACCATGAAGACTTTTAGACCCTGGAGATCCAAAACATCCTTAGCCACAAACAAAGCACAAGGTGTGAGAGTAACTGGGCCCAATGACAAGAAGTCATCATAAAATGATTCGAGGCAAGATGTGATGGTTTTATTCATCTCCGATGTCAACAGGCAAATCACTGCCTTTGTAATTCATCATAAAGAGCACTGCCCTACTTGAGGTGAATTTTCTTGATTTTCGACTGTCATGTGAGCTACATCCCTGGGGGTCAATCAGGAGGCAGAAGCTGCTAGGCAACCACAGCTGGTCCTTAGCATACAATTGACTGATAGGCGCTGTTAGACAGCATCCATATGGTGTTTGAATGAGACATCCCTCCAGCTGCACTGGAGGAGAGATTGCTTCCGAAGACCCTCCCAGGACCGTGCAGTGGAATTTAAACCTTAAATAATTCAATACCATGATTATTTTTCTCACTTCTGTTCAGTCCCCCAAATTTTATTACTCATGACACAACATTTATGACCCCTCTAAAATCCCATTTAAGAACTGTAATAGGAAATGACTATGTGCTAGTGCTGATGATTTGTCTTTCCATATTTTAGTGTCCTAGACAATACATATATTTAATGTGGTCTACCTCTAAGTGAAATCAAACACAAACTCAAATGCAGGCCAGAACTGCTGGCAGGTTACAGCAATTCTCTCAGCTATAAAGAGGGTCTGGAAGGACGAGCTTTGTTTTACCATTTGCCAGTTCTGTGCTATCCTTGGGGGCATGATACATGGTTAAGTATCGTGTTATGATATAACAACACAAATATAATTTAATAACTTGGGTGTCAAATGGCTAAGATTTATGGTCAAGGAGGCTAAATGTTCACAGAAGATTGCTCCAGAGACACAGTCCTATTGGATTAAGAGAGAAAAACTGGCTAAAACAACACTTCAGACAACACATCTCTGTGGGGCTGGAGGCTTTGGAGAGCTTTTTGCACTGTATTAATATTTCCTTGTTGCATTTCCAGAAACTCTCTTTCTAATTATAGTTTTCTGGGTTCAGCCTGTGCAAATTAAAAACACATTACTATTTTGTAACTACAGTGTATGAATCGTGTGCTGCTGTTTAAACAACAGGCTGTGGAATGGGCCAGATGCAGTTTCTTTCATCTCAGTGTCACTGCAAATATTTGCATGAGCAGCTTGCAGAGTCTTGGACTTACAAGAAGATCTGATTTATGATGAGTGGGCAGATACTTTTTATTTTCCAGAAAAGAAAAGAAAAGAAAGAAAAGTGAAGAGAAGAGAAAGAAGAGAAGAGAAGAGAAGAGAAGAGAAGAGAAGAGAAGAGAAGAAAAGAAAAGAAAAGAAAAGAAAAGAAAAGAA
>JANHFX010010469.1:0-13456 GCA_027560015.1 Chloroceryle amazona
CTACTGAGACATAGGCCACAACTTCTCACTTCCAGGTTTTGGACTAGGGACTAGAGCAATTTGTAATCTTATCAAATATCTATTTGACAGAAAACAACCTCAAAAGAATGTGCTAAAATGAAATTAAGATAATTTAACTGAAGTAGCCCATTAAAAAAAAAATTCCTTGATTAAGGGATAAATTGTCAGTGCTAAGGAAAATCAGCCTTGAGGTTTTGCAGCTCTTCATTGGGAATCTTAGAATGGTACAAACAGATTTGGATTAAAAGCAGACATGTAACAGCTGTGTTGCTGGAAAATTGGGAGATCTTTTTCTAAATATTTTAAGCCAAAAGAAATGTTTTTTAAAAAACTGCTATGCTTCAAAATGGTCTCAAGAGAGTAATCCCATTATCTTCAGGGGAATGAGGGCTATTTAACTGCTGCTAGATCTTGTCCTTAACTCATGATGTGTTTATATTCCTAATACAGGAAGATAAAAATGGAGAAAGTTCTGAATTCTGGAGAATACAGTTCAAGTTACATGGGCCCCTTACAAAAGCAACTCTTCAAAGTACAAAGGAAAACAGATCTGTCAAAAATCTATGAGGATCTGATTTCTGACTTTACCATAACCAACAGATCTAGTTATTTTTTGGATTTTCTTATATGAATAAAATATGTGGGGAGTGGTGGGTGGAGGAGCTTGTCTGTCACTTCCAGTACCTTAGTGCTGGGAGGAGCTCAGTCAGTAGATGTCCCAAGGTGGTGGCTCCTGTGCCAACTGAAAGGGAGGCAGCAGAGGAGTGAATGTGAACTCCAAGGGCTGCTGTGCTACATTTTGCTTACAGTAAATGGATAATTTCTTTAAGAAAAGGGTGAATATAAGAATGTTAGCTGTTAATCATTGACTCATTGTCAGTGCTGAGTGGAAATTCTTTGTTTACCAGTAACCTGCTGGGTAACACAGAATGACGAAACCCTCAGACTGTGAAGAAATGATCATACTTTGATCCTGCTACAAACATTTCAACTGTGAAGAGCTGTTTTGGGTTCTAGCTCTTGAGGAAACTCTTGGAAAGGCAGAAACGAAGAGGGTCACTAATGTATGAGTACTAAATGATAGTTTGTGACAAGCACCACTGGTGGAACTCGAGCACTTGCTTGGGTGTGAGATGGGATGAAATTCAAAGAGTACTGGAATTTGGGAGGTCTGGTCTCCTGGGAATGTCAAGTGTGTGGATTCTGCCACCATCGTTGTAGGACCCCCCTTTGCAGGGATGTTTGTATGGGTTGGACACTCTATTCTGCCTCTTTAACTAGCTAAACTTACAAGAACTTGCTGTTCTTGCAACTTTGCTTGTAAAATTTGTTCAAAACTCCATCTACTCTCCCCCTTCCAGACTTCCCAAGAGTGGAGATAACCCTGTCTTAAGTGGTCACTACAAAGCCTACTATCTCTGTTATACTCAAGCTCTCACGCAAAAAAAATGAACCACATGGCTTGGGGGAAGGGAGAGGACATGTGTTTCTACATTTCCACTGAGATGTAGTTATTCTTGTTTTGGTGCAGCAGTTCAACACAATTCCTTCAGAGGCAGGGGATCTGGAAATATCTGACATATCTGAGTTTAGCACACTGAATCCTCCATGGAGCCTCTCTTTGCTTAATGTGCTCCCTTTCCACAATGCTCCTGGGTGTTGGGAGAGAGCAAATATCTTGCCCAGGTCAGTGGGCTTCTCCTAACCCAGGACTCCAGGGCTGAGCAGCCTGTCCTGCAGCAAGATCTCCTGGCTATTGGAAACATTTTGGGGTGCTTGGCACCAGAGCCTGAGAACAAGACACCTCTCTGTAGATCCAGCACTCCCAAAAGCAAACTCAGTCTCCTGTCGTTGCTTAGAGCAGTCACTAGTTTAGAAATGAAGCAGCTTGGTAATATTTGGGGCATAGAGAAGCTGGTGTAGGAGTTGAGAGAAGAGAGGAAACAGGGCAAGTTGACTCCTCTGAGTTGTGTTTGGTAGGAGTCCTAGTCTTCTGTGCTTACCCACAGGCATTTTCACCACAGTGACCACTTCATCATGCGTGCAATACAGCGTGCTGAGATGCTTTAAAATACTGCCCTATACAGCCGAGTGCTGCTCTGCAGAGCCAGCAGTAGGCTTGCTTCAATGTCTGCCTTATTTTCCTTTCCCAGACTCTTTAGTGGAATACTTACTGCACAAACTCCAAAGCCCAGATTGCTGCTCTGCATTCCAGTTTCACAGGAAGTAAAATCTGAGCTTGCCAAGTCTGCTCTCTCAGCTGTGGCTGCTCAGCATCCCAAATTCCTGCGCCCATTAGCTGGGGGTTACGTAACAAGCATACATCAGGTCCCTGACTACTTTTTTTTTTTCCTCTTTTTATTTATTTTTTTTAAGACAGAAACCCAGAAATGAATGAGTGTGATGTGGCAGGAAGCAGCTTGTATGAATGGCATAAATGAAGTTTGAAAGATGACAGTAATATGTTTTCGATACTAAGTTAAAGCAATGAAATACTTGAGCAGCAACTCTGAGGTCCCTGAGGCTGCTGTTAAAAGGTACAAATGAAGTAAACCTCAAAAACTGCATGGCCAATTTATTTGGCAGCATGAGCTTAAATTACCCTAACAGCTGGTTTAAGAACTGCTCTTTTAAGATAGAGACAGAAGTGTTAAGGCAGTTGTCTGTGTTTTTAGAAACATGATGATAAAAGCAACAGGATTACAAGAGTAACCTTCTCCTGCAAGGAGATGAGCAGTTAAGGTTTGAAAGACTATGTCATGTCAGCCCCAAATGCACCACCAGCCATAACCAGCCTCCCCTGGGGCTGTGCTTTGCTCAAGCTTTCTAAGTGTGCCTGACTCCAGCCCTGGCCCTGCCTCCTGGGTCTTGGGTCTGTGTCGTTACCTTGTCGCATGCTCCATCTCCTTTTGCTACTGACTAGACCTTCTGCATAGCCCATGGACAGTTTCCATCCCTTTTGCTTTACTGGGAGCTGTCAGCATCCAGATCAGCCCGTCCTGTTTGCATGCTGCAAGATTGTGTCTTGTCAGTGACCAGGATGTCTGCATTGTGGTCATCTTGGCTCCTGGCTCACATCCCCTCATGAAGAGGCCTTGCTCCTGCTGCTCCTTGCCATGCTGCTCTTTACTGGCCTTCAGCAGGCTTTTCCTTGCTGCTGAATTGCAGCTAATGCTCATGCTGGGAGGTATTGGTCAGCTGGCAGATAGCAGTATGTACCAACTCTGCAGCAGTTTGTCATCTGAAGTCCCCTGCTCCTCATCAAACTGCTGCAGAAGCTGATGGAAATCAACTTCATCCTGAGCAGGGTTGTGCCACTGATGCATCTCAAGGGATAACAAAACTTCTCAAGGTGTCTTACTGCTCATGTACTCAGACTAAGCTGACTGTCAGCATGCTTCGTGACCCTTTTGTCCAGTTCATCTTCTTCCCACATAATGGAGGCATTGGCTGATTCTTGGGATGAGCTCAGACTTTTGTTTAACAAACTTTCTGTTGTGACCAGAGCAGTGGCCACACTCGGTTTCTTCAGTGTTCTTCTTGTAGTGTGTTACGAGGCTTTGGGGCCCTTGCTGCAAGTCTGGACCTTTGTGGTGTTTGTTGAGAAGTGTTTCATAGCCTATGGTGATATTTGGAGCCCTCCAGGGATAAAACCAGCTATATTACAGATATATTAGACTTGAGCACATAAAACAATTAAGCAAGATTCTTAGTGCCTCCAAAAAGGGGGGAGATGATAAACGAGGAAATTTCTTTTTCCATTTTATACTGCTGTGAAAGTTGGGGGGTGCTTGATCTCTGATGGGTAGGGCTGGGACAGTTGTGATCTCCTCTGCTAGAATGCAAAAAGACAGCTCCTGGTGGTGTGAGTACTAAGGAGCAGGCTGTGCTGTACTAAAACCTGGTGCTGTGTGAATGTTCCCTTCTCTCCTTCCCCCAAATATCTCTGCCCCAGAAGGCAAGAATAGCTCTGCCCTGGCAGAGCCCACCAGAGTCTTGGTAAGTGCCAGCTTCCCCACTAAGGTTGTGCTCCTGTGTTGTAGATGGGCTAACCCTACCTGTCCTGGCACTTGCAGCTCCAGCAGCCCAGCAATGGCTGGGCTTCACCTGGTTGGGAATGACCAAATACTAGCTAAAAGCAAACTGGGGTTTTTAAAGGAATATATAGTAAAATCTTCCTAAAAAAAAAATAAAAATCAGTGAATTCTGAACTGAGGTGTGAGCTGGTCTTTTCTAAAGATTAACTAGAAGGGGAACAGTGTGCTAGGATTAGAATCAAAATATAAAACCAAAAAAGATGGAAGGGGATTGGGCCATAATTAATTTACCAGGATGCTACAGCTCTCATTTCACTGTGCTACAGTAATAACTGAATGAAAATCCAGACCATGTCTAAGCACATGAAGAAATAAACAGTTCCTGTGTATTTCAGAGAAGAATGAACTTCACATTGCTGCAGTTCCCAGTGGTTCCTCAGTTTACTTGGAGATGGTACTTATCAGGATAGTACATTTTTTAAAGATGAACTAAATTTGGGGTTGTTTTGAAATTATAGACTTTTGTCATCAACACCTTCAGAAAGACACTTGTGTTACAGCTTTATAATGACAAAACCAGGCTAAAATAGATGTATGAAATTTAGAAGGTTCTGAGGTACTGCCTTTATCTTTTGGGGGTAAATTCTTTGGTTCCTCTGAAAAGCATTGTTAATCTGATGCTGGAGCATTTGGGTGCTTCAAGCAGTGCTCCATCTGAGAGATCACTTAAAAGCTGTCTTTCTCTAGGGCTGATGAGGAGTCTCTTACACTCTTCTAGCACTGTTTACTATTATGAAAAGTAATGGAAAAATCAGATTTGAAACATATTATGCAGATTCTGTGCTACTAGAAATCCAGCAAATTTATAAAGAATTTTAATCCTTTCTGCTACAGACCTCCCATCCACTGCCCTGTGGGCTCTCTCTGAATAGAGGCAGTGGGATTTGTGTGGAAATCCAAGCAGAGCTTTGGTCCTTTGTGCTGGCCTGAGAGGGAAGGTGCAGCAAATGCTTACATAGGCTGCAGATCACTTTTCAGATCTGATTTTAAAAATAATGTCTAGAGTATTTAATAGAAGGAATTTTATAAACATCATATTAAAATTATCTTTCTATAGCTTTTTATAATTACTGTTGTTGGTGAGATTTAAATGTTTTCATTATAAATGAAAATGTTTCCTAGTACACTTAAATACTCCATATTGCATTTCTATCTACCTGGGGCATACTCCTGTTATTCGGATTGCTTGCACTTATAGGTGTGCATTCATCCCTGCGATGGATGATCATCTTCTGTGCAGCTGAAGTGTTTTGGGAACCAGTCTGTTTCAGCAAACTCAACCAGATAGGAAAAGAAGGACTTGAGCATCTTGTGACCATCTTACCTCTTCCACCCAAAGATGTGTATCCGCAGCTTTTTGGGAAAGAAAAAAAAAAAAGGAAGGAGTATTTTCAGTGTAACTTGATTAGCAAGGCAGTTAATGTGTGTCTGGAGCACCAGCAAAGGATCCGTGTGCCAGTTTGTAGCCAATAACCTTTTGCAGGAATGCTCTCATTTATTCAGGGGCTGCTTATATAGCTCTGGGATAGACTATTTTTTTTTTTTTTAAACCAGCAGATCTTGCAATCTATTTCAAAACCACTCTTGTCTCCTAGACACGTTTCTTGCCAACTGTAATTAATGGACTGAGTTTTATCGGCAATGCATGAGCATGTTCTCTATATATGTCCTAATTCTGGCAAAGTTTGCATTGCCCAGGCCTCACTACGAGTTATCTTTCTGGGTGAAATCCTAGCATGCGTGTGTGGATTGAGCAGGCTGTTGAGATGGTCGTTGGAAATTTATCTTTGAAGATTCATTGCAAGCCAGAGTATGTTGAAACTTGGCATACTGTTTTTGGAGTGGGTGCACTTCATCCAGTTAAATCTGGGTCTGTCTCTTGCTCTCTTTTTATAGCCCAGCTTCCTGAAGGTAGTGGGAAGTACCTCACTGCAAATCTGTCTTGCCAAGTGCTTGGCAACTAGACCTTTCCCCCCAACAAGGGAATTTTTCTCTTGGGTAGATAACATCCATTTGCAATAACCTGACACTTCAGGCTAGAAAAGGGCAAAGAGTTTTGAAGAACAGTTTGGAGATTAAACTCAAGTATTTGTAACACATTCACTTCTAGACAGTGTGGATACTGTGTCATTAATGATTAACATGTCATTAGTTGAAAAGAGTGTCTTGTAACAATCTTAACTATATTTTTTCACCTCTTGCACTTTCATCCTTGCCTGCTATTGGTCTAATGAGGCATTTTAGTGTATTTGGGTCAATAATAAGGTTATGAAAATGTTTTGTACCTGCATGGCACACAAATAAATATATATGTATTTCATCTTCAAGAAATGTACGTGCTTTATTTGAATCGACTAGATTGCTAGAGTTTGAGAAGTACTTTTATGGCTTTGTGTATGTTACAGGAATCTGGCACCTGAGTCAGCTCTTGCAGTGTGTGCATACCAAGGAGCACGTACCAGTAGAGCAGAAGCACCAGCAGAATTAGGGGCCTGCAGTTTCTGCTGGTCAGTCCTGTAAATCTGCAGCACTGCAGAGTCAGCACCAGCCCTGCTCGAGCAGAAACCTAAACATCTGTTTAACTTTAGGCATGTGCTTAAGCTTCTTTGACATGAGCTGCTAAGTACGGGGGATGGGTTTGCTTTTAATCACTACTCTGAGGGTTTTACTTCATAAGGTTATGCTTAGGAAGCACTTTTCAAGCAGGATGGAGTTTGTTCTTCCAGCCTGCCTTTGCCTAGCAGGGTAAGATGCAAGTGTGCAGTCCCAAAATTTCTCCCATCCTTTTCTTTCTCTCCAGGTGCTGAGTTCTCCAAACCGGAGAACAAAGGGATGAAGGACTGCAGGGCTGCTGGGTGCACACCTGCCCCAGTATACAAATAGCTTAGAAAATGCTTAGTGATGTCATTTCACTTTGAGATGGTGTGGTTGTTCAGTAATGCTTCAGTGCGTAGGCTGACCAGTATTCCTGTAACAATATGAGGGACTCTGGCTGTGAAAACTTGCTTTGTTCCTTTACTTCTACAACATATGAAAATAAATAGCTCTTCCTTTTGGATTGAATTCCATTCCCATTTAATTTTATAGCTGCTTCTCCTGTGTGGTTCCCTCTCATCTATTTCCTTCTGCTTTTTGCCTGTCCAGACTCTTTCTGTACTTGTGCTGATTATCAGCTGGAATGGTTTGTGTACATTCATTCTATATGTTAGTCTATTATAAAGTTCTGAATTCAAATCTCAATTGTCCTAGCTCTTATGATAGCAGGGTCAAATAAAAACCTTTCCATAAGAACCGTGGCTGAAAATGCTTGGAGAAAGTTACATTCTTGCCCTGAAATTGATGTGATATCTGAAAAGCTACTGGCCAGATAGCACTAGTCTGCTGTAGCCTTTCAGATGAGCTCTGTTCTCCCAGACAGGGGAAACTGTTGCTTTGAAGAAGGAAGTTGGAGGCATCTTCCAACTCTTTGGTCACCAGTGAGTTTGGAAGAGGTGTTAAGGATCTCTCTTGTGCTTGTGTCTGGTATATTCACATGTTATATATTTGTTAAGCTCTTTTTTGGGGAAGGAAAATGTGGAAGTCAAAGGAAGGAAACACCTTGTGCTTACTTCTACTAAGAAGACTTAGTCCTGAACCAAGGGAACAACAAATGGTATGTTCCTGTTAACAGACCAACAGGGAGATCTCCCTCTGAGTGTGTGTGCATGTGGATTTTAATGACTCATTACAGTTTGTTTGATGGGAATTAGAATTTATTGTGGTATCTGGTAGCATCCATCTGGCAGCATCCATCTTTCAGTTCTTCAGCTGTTTTGATAAGGAAAAAATCTTGTGCTTCTGTATCCAGCTCTGTTCCTCCTGATAAATAAGCTGCATATCTTTGAGCCATTTATTACCCACTGTTTGTCAGTTTTATAAACTGGGCAGGATTAGTGGGAAGAGAAAGGGTGGGTTGCTGCTCATATTGTATGTGGGGCCTGACGGTGCCGGGGGGTTACCAGGCTGCTCCTGCTGAGCAGGGGGCCAGGGAGGGTGGCTGAGGCGGACACCCCACCAGAGCACTTCCCAGCTGCTGCCTCCACACCTGCAACTCCTGCCCTGAGCCCCTGCATGGCCCTGGGTGTGAAGAAATGCCCGTGGACAATGCTGCAAGGCTCTCTGGGTCTGGGGAGCTGATTATCTGGACCAGTGTTAACTGTTGAAGAATTATTTCTTCTGCTGGGCCATGAGTGGTGCACTGGAAGAACTGTTCTGGAGACCATCACCTCGAGAGCCTTCAGCCAGCAGAGCTGCTCCTCTGCATCCTCAGCTCCCTTGCTCAGTCATATGGAACACCTTTTAAACTGTGCCAGTTGCAGGGCTTTTGGGACCAGGAGTTGCCCCTGCCCCAAATGCTGGAACTAACAGAGGTATCTCAGCACTATGTCCTCACTTTCTCCATCCCTTCCTTAGCAGACTTCCAGAAAGTGATGAGCATGGGATGCCAGCCATCCAGATGCATAAAGCTAAGAGAACAAGCACAAGCAGCTAGAGCTCACTTACTTCGCCCTCGGCACCTAACAGCGCTTTCTGAAATACTCGTGCACACACAAAGGAGGCTGTGAAGCCATCTCAGACTGCTGCTGATCAGAGTTGTCCCGCTCTCTGAGAGGTGAGCATCCTTCTCCCACTGTCCATAATGACTGCAAGTGCCTTTCTTGTTGTGATACCCCTGAATTTTGTTTTGACCTCTTGCTCAATATAGTCCTAATTCTTACAGAAGCCTTATCATAATTTGCAGGAAAATTAGGTGGAGGAATTCTTTTCCAAACTCCAGTTTCTTTCACTGAAAGATACATAATAGACTTACTGGGACTAACCCAAACAAGATGCACTTGTCTGAATCACAGCACTGAATTTCTCCTCTGGATATTCTGGGGCTTCTTTGAACATTCCAAATCAGTATTTTCCTTGTGCTGATACTTGCAATAGGGGATGAGTGACATTAATATCTGAAAGTTGTGTGGTAAAGCTAATCTTCAGGTTTTCACGCCAAAGCTTAGTGTGTACTGAGGCACTTAAACCTGACACGTGGATGTTGTAGCTACAATTTACACATGTGGTGTGTCTCAGCATTTCATGGCCCTGATATACAAATATTACAGGGTTAAAACCAGTGACTTGTGTGTTGGTGTGGCTACCTCTTTTAGTACATGTTAAAACAATACCAGCTCACAAACTGTGATTGTGGCCAGTCAGCACTTGAAAGAGAATTGCTTTGATAGAGTAATTTTAATTATTTACCTCCAGTTCTACTAAGAGGCTGTAGGCAGAGTGAAACATGTCCAGATGATATTCTCATCTCCAAGGACAATGTACATAGTCTTAAAGGTGATGCGAGAGCAGGAGCTGTGTTATCAGCAGTGGTCAGCTGAAGTGGTACCATAATGTCCTAACAAATTAATTAAGATCCAGGATGGCTAGAAACAGTAGGTTTTATCCATCAGCTTTATGTGCTCTATGCAATTTGTAGGTAATGATGGGAATGTTTCAAGAAAGAGCCCTAGATTAGGTCTCATTTTATAAGCTCTGAAGGAGGGCCAGGGAATGCAGTTCTGGAGCACAGTTAGTCCAGCATATTTGCATCCGTGTCCAAACTAATTTACCAGGGATTCTGCAGTCCTCATTTTGCTGGCTGTTAGGAGAGTTAACATATCTAAGTTATAATGCATCAAATTAATGGAGTCATTGGTTTTTATCAGAAAACAAAAGCATAGCTATCAGAAGGTAACTTGAACCTTCTATCCCCTCCCAGAATGGGCTGCCTGTAAGTGAATATTCCAGAATATTATGATTTTTACAAAGACAACTGGCGTAAATACCCATAAATTCAAACTACATACTGTTTTTTCATGAAGTAACTGTAATGAATGTGACTCAAGTTACAGAGCTAGCTGCAAGCAGGCCTGCAATGGAAAACATATGCCAGATTGCATATGTGAAGGATCCCAGCAGGCAATGACTGCTTGGCTATAAGCTGTGTGCAGGATAGTTCTGTGCTCTGGCGCATTGTCCATGGTAAACTACTCTAGTTCACTACACTAAAACAAAAAATGCTACAGGACCAAAAAGATCTCTGGTCTGAGTTTTGTGCCCCATGCAGTGAGTCGGCTATCGTAGACCACTCACCACTGGGATGTGGAAGCGTTGCCACGAGTAGCTAAGGCCAGTCTGTGTGCGTGGGCTGGCAGTCAGCAGGCAGAATAACTTTGGGGGGAGTTTAGAAAGCAACTTTGAAACAAATTTTGTAGCCAAATATGAATCTGGTGAAGGAAAAATATATTCATTTGTTTACAGAAGCAAGAAAAAGGCTGGCTATAGCATCTTATTTCCTCTGAGTGCAGTGTTGCTGTCTCACTACTTCTTCGCTTTCCTCCAGTGTAAGACAGGGAGGTGCAGAGACACACAGTAGAAATGTCAGCAGAAGCTAGACTGCCCTTTTCATTTGAAATTGGTGTTCTCAGGTCAGGTGAGACAATACTATGGAAAAGAAAAACAAAAGGCTCCAGAGAACTCTGGAATTTCTTACCTATACTGCCAAGTCCAAGTGAGGGGGTTTTGATAAGGAAACAGATCCTTGAAACAAGCGAATGGACAATAGAAGAGTAGCAGAAGTTAAGAGAGGACTTGTACAACACTTGGAAATGGAATCATTTGGTTGCTTGCACATAATGCACGGGAAAGTTCAAAGCAGCAAAAGAATCATTAAAGACAACATAGTGCAGGAATCTGATCCTCTGGTAGGATTTTTTTGGGGAGAGGTGGTGAAAGATAACAGGAATGGAAAGTACAAGAGACCTTACCTAATGAGCAACCTCCTGCTAGAGATGACCTGTGGTGTTCATTAACCAAATTACGTATCCTTTCATCGTAAAAATGGTAATTTTCTTCAAATACTCCAATTGTTAGGCTACATCCCTATCTCCTCACATTAAGAGGTACAATTAATTATGCATTATTTATTAAAATTTGTTTATACCATATGGAAGAAAGGGATTACATAGATACTTTAGAAGTAGAACACTTCTTAGTAGTAGTACTTTGGAAACAAATGTTTAATTAGGGCTTAGATTAAAATCCTATTCTCCTGCAAACCATGGAAGAACTTTATGCAAGAAAACAAGTTAACATGTAACAAAACCACCCTCTTCCCTGCCATATCCCCACAGGAGGATTTAAGTCTTTCCATAAATGGAATAAATAATACTCTGGGGATACTCAGGAATGCGGTAGTGGTTAGTTTTTAACGTGATCAAATAAAGCTTTGTATGGGGACAATAATCTTGCAGTTGAAGGATATGAAAGTAAAAAGGGCTGAGTCACAGAGAGGCAGAATGAAGCATACAACAGGCACATTTAGAAACCATGGGTTCTGCTGTATCTTCCTGATGCAAAAAGCCCAATTTACTGGATCCTCACCTCAATAGTACCAGGCTTGGGGTTTTTTTTGTTACCAGAGTAATACAACTTTATATGATGGTCTTTGTAAGTGCATGATCAGAGGGACTACCCATGGCCCTGCACCATGTCTAGGCTGCTGATTTAAATACTTACAACCCCTTGAACTGGCCAGGCAGGAATGCAGCAGCAGAAGGGAGTATGAACCACATGCGTACTGCCATTGAGCAGTTCTGTTCTGTTTTCTGTGTGAGTTTGCAGTGAACATGCTGTGGCTACATTGCAGAAAAAAAATAAATCACAATGTGCTTTAAAAAAACCACCCACACAAAAAAACCCAAAGCAAACCACAACCAGGCAAACAACAGAAAGTCCCCAAGCCCCCATTTACAGCTGTGCTGCAGTAAGAACATCTCTTGAGGAATGTCTTGGAGAACTGTCCTTGCTATAAGCCTCCCAGCGGAGAGATATTGTAGCATTATAGAATACGAATTCATGAAGCCATTAAGTCACCTAGTTCAGAAGACCATACCTGTTCATCACCAACAAATATTTTGGGCAATCTCTGAAAGTTCTTTTTCTTTCTCTTTGTATTTCACTAACTAGTAGCACGTAAGGGGCAGAAAGATGTTAGGAAAGTAAATCATCTTTGCAAAGGCAGTATTTTTTGCTTGGCAGTCCTATCTAGAATAGGATGTTTCACTGTAAGCAGAACAGATTACAAAACTCACCGTGGGTTTGATGTGCATTTTATTGCTGCAATGCACTGATTGCTAGAACACCCATGTCCGAGGCATCCTGGAATGAAAATCTCCCTGTTCTATCCTGAGGTCCTACATAGCTCCCGACCACAGGAACTTGGCTGGATATTGGGCAGTTCTGGAAACACTTCAGGGTCCCATCACACCTGATGGCCTCAGGAAGCCACTCCAGATTCAGGGGAACCTTTTGCACTTGCATGGGAAGTTTTGGCTGTGTATTGGTTCCAGGTTGTTTTTGCTTTCTGGAGAGCAGAGAGTATGTAAACTCTGTAGGTATCCCCAATACATAAAATAAGGAGGATACTAAATAGTCTCACAGAAGATTGATATTCAGTTTATTACCCACACAATATTTTGCTTTAAATAAACTCTTAACTGAATCCAATCTCAGAAATGATAGCTGTACAAACTCAACAGAAGTTAGCTTTTCATTTTTTCCCCAATTATCAGTATTATCCAAAAAAACTGTTGCTGTTTTGCAGGCATTTCCTCAGGTAGGCTTAATAAGATGTCCTCCTGTTTTCTAATTATCACGTACAACTAGAAAAAATACCATAAGCTTAACACATGCCACAATTTCCTCATCTAGCCCTACTTGGTACTGAGAATAAGCTAGTCCTCCCTATGCTAGGTACCCAGATGGATTTAGATTAGCTCCCAGCATTCCATTCTCAGGATTCTAGGTATCGGTTTCTCTTCATCTTTCCAAGTCCGTGCTGATTTTGTTGCCATTTTTGGTTAGTTTCCAATTTATTAATATCCTTGTCATAGCGTGGTGTTCAGAACTTAACTGTAATGCAGCTGGGACCTCAGGACTGCTGAACACGTGTTGCAATAATGTCATTCCTCAGCAGAGGGTTTTTCTAATTGTAACTCTCATGATAGGAGATTCACATGCAGTTTATAAAAACCTAAAATCATCTAATTAAACTTTAGGAATCTAGGTATTTTGACTCTTCCCTTCGGTTTTGGGAGATCCTTAGAACCACAGAAGCAGAATACTCAGTGCCAACCACTGCTCATCTCTTGCTGTTTCCCTTGATTCTCCGCCCCCCCCCCCCCCCCCCCCGCCCCCCCCCCCCCCCACCCCACACTCACTTCCTTTTCTTCTGCCTGCGTCCAACATCCTACCCGTCACAC
>JANHFX010010469.1:13470-31106 GCA_027560015.1 Chloroceryle amazona
GCCTTCAGAACCCCAAAGAACAGCACTGCGTTTCCACCCCAGCGCCCCTCTTTGCTTTTCCCCTTCTTTTCCCCCCCCCCCCCCCCCCTATTGAGAACCCATTACATCTTAATTCTGGCTTTTATTCTTTTGTAGAGTGCCACAAAAAGTGATTCTTAAGCATATGCTTGTACAAACACATTTTCCTTCTCTTTATCCTTTCCCTGAAAAAAGAAAAACCAAACCTCTCCAAGTTTTAAATAAATAGCTGTCTGGAAGAAGGACTGACAATGGGTTCCTCTAGCTTGTAATGGAATTTACTAGCCTTGGAATTGTTCCTTACAGAATTTTATTTACCCAAACAACGCTAGCGATGATTTTTCCCTTTTTGGCTGTTAAACTCATGCAGTGGTTAATTGCTGCAGTGCCTGCTGCAAGGAGCTGCTCAGTGCTGTGGTTAGGAGGAAAGCACAAAATCTGAAGTCGTCTAGAAAGTTCACAATAGATAGTTGACATATTTTTGTTTGTTGTCAGCTAGTGCTCTCCCAAGACCATAGACAGTGTGAGTGAACGTAGGAGGAAACAATACATCTGCAGACACTGGCAGACAGCATTGCTTGCCAAATTTGGCCACAGTTCCTTTAGATAAATAATTTCTCAGTGACGTGCTGTGTTGAAATTATATAAACAGCAAAAATTACTAAGACCTGGGCCCCAGGGTCTTGTGGGTTTCAAGATTTTCTGCAATCAATATTCTGACATCTGCAAATATTTTTCTGTAACAGCTGATGCCAGGAACAGAGCAGCATTACCATCACTTTCTATGTATTCAGGATTTTGGATGTATTGCAATAACATCTTTTCAGCCCCAGCCCTAGTCAGGACCTTTGCAGTATCGTAACCACCGGCTCATATCAGAAGGGTTATACAAAAGTTAAGAAAGCAGCAATCTTGTCTCAGAATGGCTCGTTACCCCTTACAGCAACAACTCCCTTAGCATCTCAAGAAATGGAAGTGAAAAAACAATGTATAATGTTTCAGTCTCCAGAATTATCCAGGATTTTAGAATAACGTGTGCTGAACACAATGCAACTTACTTTGCATGTTGAATGTACAGGGTTAGAGGTTATTAAGCCTGGTTTTCCTTAGGACTTCTAACTCTGTGTTAAGAGCTCCCTGCTAATTATACTTCCACTCTGATAATCATATACACTAAAGCTATCTGAAACATGTTTTCTAGCACAAAGGAATTTATGCAGGAAACAAATGTGCATAATTCTTCCTGAACAGAAACACCCCCCTGCAAAACCTTACCTGATTCATTTTTATAGAAGCATCTCTAGACAGCCTACTGAAGTTATAAAACCAAATCCTTTATTTAACAGAGATTCTTTTTTAAAAAAAAAACAGTTTCCATAACAGAAATGAAGCCTGTGCATGTCACACAAGACATTTTGAAGGCAGTCACTCCTGAGTATTGACCCACGGCACCAAGGAAACACGGGCTATGCAAAATGAGTAACCACCCTGGTTACTGTTACCTAAGTAGGACCAGACAGGAACAAAAGCTGTACCTCTAGAACAGTGACTCTTTTCTTTTGATAATACAACCTTCAGCACCTGGTCCCTCCTCTAGCAACACTCCCCCAGTAACACTGTTCTCTGAAAAGAGCCTGAACAACCTTACCATACTATGTTCCCGAGTAGTACACGGCCCACTGAAAATGGAACAGAGATATGCGAGTATGGAAAGAAAGTCTCTCAAGTACCTCCTTATTTCAGTCATATCTTAAGGCAAATTTGTAAATTTTAAGGGGACACCTTGAGAATTAAGCATAGAGCTTGTGAATCTCCTTTGTAGTTTTTGATCAAAGTTAACTTTCTCAGAGAACAGGTATGTGCAGCAGTAACACCTCAGAAACGTCTTAGGATATGACCATTGTTAGTGATGTGTTTGTAATTTTTACATCTGCAAGTGGTTTTTAATTTGCAGTCCAACAGCACAAGGCAAAATTTCAGTAGTTCTGTGCACAGTGTGATTGTGTTTCAATGAGTGTAAATGTTGAGGGCAACAAAGTAAAACTACCTCGGTATCTCATTTCCACATAAAACATTGAAAGCAGTAATAGAATTTGGCATCTTCTCAGAGTCTCATGCCTTTAAAAAAAGGATGCAGCAAAGCCTCTTTTGCAGTTATTCTCGTTGCAGGGTTTAAGTCTAGTAGCTTATCAAGTAGGTCATATGCTTCATCAGGAACCTGATCCCATCCTTTCATGTCTATTGCCTTCGTTTCAAAAGCACCATCACCTTCCTGAAAGCTCTTTAAGGGTTGAATTTGTTTTCTGAGTGTCTCAGGAGCACAAGGTTTGTCTGCTGCCACTGGTAAAACTGAGCCATTTACAGACTTGCTGGGCACTTCACCCTGAGATCTCTTATGGCTGCTCTCTGTTCCTCTCAACTTCTCACAGAGAGTTCTTAAGTTTTGTGCTGGGACAACTTGGGTACACAGAACTGATTTACCTAGGGGAAAAAAAATTTATAGTAAGTGACACTTTATTATACTTTCTATGGAACTGTAACTTCTAAGTTTATTTCAGAGAAACCTCATGACTTGAATTGTAACCAACATTTTAAAAAAACAAAACAAACTTATCAATAAAACCAAATCCAATGTCCTCACTCCACCAAACCAAATCCAATGTCCTCACTCCACCAAACCAAATCCAATGTCCTCACTCCACCAAACCAGCCATGATTTACAGCAAGTCAGAAGGGTAATAGTCTCAGTTCTGCTCAGAACAAGGCTGTTTGGATTTGTTTGCAAAGTTACGTGGTGACAGGTTGCCATGCACCCTGTGCACCATCTTTTTGCATTTTAGTGTCATTTTAGCAGAACTGAAGAAAATTTGCTATCTTGATTTTTACACCTTTTTCTGGAGAATGAAAATTGATGTCAGTAACACTTCCAGGTAGCAAGTGCTGCAGCATTTGGCCTGCAAACAATTAGGCAAATGGTTATTTTAGTTTCTGTGTTTAAAAAACAGGCCATCTATTGGGTTTTGTTGGGTTTTCTTCCTGATTGGTTTTTAAAGGCCCTTCTTGAGGGGGGGCGGGAAGCAAGGTTTATATCACCTAAATATTAAGTCAATATGACTTAAGCCTCTAGGGCAAATTTTACAGGAATAGAAACATTGCCTGAAGAATTCTAACCAAATGCCAGTAGAAAACATTTAGTTGGCATATTTCACCTCAAGTGCCCTGACTCAGTGAAAGGCAGTAGACAGCTTGGGAAACTGATGGCATGAAGTACCCCATATACAAATTATAAAAGACAGAAAAATACAAAGCTTTCTTAAAACTCTCTCTATATAGAGTAGTGCTTTTGGTGTTTTACATGCAAAAATGTGATTTATCTCCAGTGTTACTCCCCAAACTAAAAATACATATCAATGTAAAAAAAACCCAAACAGACCAACCCAAAACAGAGGTTGTAAGTCACTGCATTCAACAGCAGACCAAGCAGATGTTTTCCCCTTTTCCCCATAATTAAGGTTTGCATACCAAAGGTTTTAGCAGCCTGAATTGTTTCTCTGGATCCACGAACTGTCATGATTTGTGCCAGAGCAGTTAGATCATCACTTGCTTTGTAAAATGGATACCGTCCACTGAGCAGAGAAAGGAATATGATTCCTGCAGACCACATGTCAATTGCTGCAATTGAAAGCAAACAGTAATAACTAAACTTGTGATCTTTACCACAAACAAAATCCCAACTTTCTTTAAAAATAAATTATGACCTGAAAAGCTTCTAACAGAAAAAAAGTTATATTCTGAAGTACCTACTGACTTTTTTCATATAGATAACACTTCCAACAGTGGAAATTATTATAATTAGATTGAAGAATGATTTCCTGCTTTGATGCTGAGAGCGTGTTTAAGCTTTTCCATAGAATTTTTTGTATGAGTAATGACATTAACTTTCTGAACTTAAAATGTACCAAAACAATGTTTGAGGTTGGTTTATGCAGGGAAATGAGAGGGGGCAGAAAAGAGGCTAGTTTTGATACTTAGTTAAGTTTGCTTCATGTGAATAAAACTTTATAGTAGGATCTTAAATAAAAAATGACTCATCAATGAATGCAAATCTGAATCTTCCAGGGACTGAGGCTGCCACACTTAAGCACGACTAAAAAAATGTGTCTTACCATGACCTTTGTTCCTCTCTAACATGAAATCACTTGACAAGATAGCCAGCTTAAGAACTGTAAGAGCAAGAAGTTATTCATCACTTTCCCTGTGTTATTAAGAGTACAGTGAGTGCTCTGGGGATAGCCAAAGCATGATGGAAACTTGAATACTGAAAGTTATGAGGCTACCTGTCTGCCATAATTTTTTGGCTCACTAAGGTGCACATTTTGAGAGATGGCAAGGAAAGGGAAGGAGAGAGTCTGAAGGATTATCAAACTCTAAAGAGAAAAAAATAACAGTTAGAAAATTCAAGCCATAGTTATTTTACGACTTCTAAAAAATTAGTAGTAAAATAGGTGGTAATTAATCTGGACATTTTCATTAGAAACATTATGAGCAAAGGACTTTAGGGAAAAAAAAAGTAGTAAGTTGAATTTTGTTGCAAAACCAGATGTTAAATCTTCTATTAAAAAAAAATCAAAGTTAATATTTTGGCAAAATTTACAGTAGAAAAATTGGGTAGCTTCTTCACAGTTCCTGTTAAAAGTTTTAGTATTGCTGTATCAATGTTGAAAAGATAGTATCATCTGTTCAAGGTGTTGTCCATCACCCCAAGTATGTGACTGGGAAAGCTGGAGTCACCGAGGTTAAGAGCTTTAAAGAAGATTAATTACTTAGCTGGTACTGAAATTAACTGACATTATGTATCTGAATGGCTAATAAATCCTGGCCCTACAATTCTGGTAGAGCTGAGTTCATCATCAGACTTCAAGATTCTGTGCAATGATACCAGAATCACAATTCCTCTCTATGCTTCTGTCCAGTGTTAGCCAACTGGTGAGGCAGACCGAGGAAAGGGGAGCAGAGGGACAAACCAAGTTAAGTGTAACTGGACCTGTCTAACATCAGCTCTGGAGTTTAGGTTGTATTCCCTGCACTGTGAACCTCGGTCAGAGGTGCTGAGGTAGCTCTGGAAAGTGTCAGCTGGATCCAGCTGCTAACTTGGTCTCAGCACAGAAACCAGAACTAGCAGTAAGACTGGGAGGAATACAAGGAGGTGACTACTGCAGTCCCCCATGGAAGTGGACAAGAAGATTTGTTAGTTCAAATACAGCATAATCTCATAAATATTGGTATTGGTCTACTGCATTCCAGTTAAGGCCTTTGCTCACATACTACAGGATCTTGGTACCGCTGACTCGGTGCTTTCAGGGCTGTCTGTGCCACACTCAGGGCTTTCCCAATTTACCCCTGTCTTCTGTAATCCTGCTTGCCATTACCCTAGAGAAAAACTGAACCCCAGAAAACCATCTGAAAGAATTCTTAACACCAGCATGTGTCCAAGATTTCCTAGGTATGTCATCTTTCTAGATGTCTAGACAGATTCAGAGATTGCCTAAAGCTTGTCCTGGGTTTCTGGATGTCTTCTAGTCCATAAAACTGGTTGTTACAGCAACTCCAAACAGGCTGCCACACCTCTTGAAATCACAGTCGTAGCCACAGTACAGATGCTGTTTCAATCATCAAGCTGTCTAGGGATAAGCTGGTCAAATGTATTCTTAAGTCTATTCTGAGGGTGTATACCCACTCTAAGTACTGAAAAATGATGATTTTCTCAAAAGTTATTAAAAAAGTGGCTAAAACCTGGACTTTATAACCATTTTTGATGACATTTTTATTTATTCCCTTTTTTTGTGAGTCTAAACTCCTGGTCATACACCAAATGTTTAAGAGGTAACTTTGCTTTTACTGGTCCTCCATTCTCTAGATAGGCACAACCTCTCCCATCCTACTTGCATCAGCTAATGCATTAACCATCCCTCGGCTCTGCCCTGATATTTACCCAGGCTACTGAAGCTTATTAACCTGATAGTCTTAACCTTGAGAAGTTAAAAATCTAGTCAGGAAAATAATGATATTTACAGACCAGCTACCTAAAGCACTAGCAAAAAGGGAAAAAAAAAAAAATCAGATAAAAAGTATTAACCAGTGCTTTCTAAACCACATTTGCAATTACACCATTTAACTACGCCTGCTATGACAGCAAACTCCGTGACAATCTGTCTAGTAAAGTCTAAAGTATGTCCTCTCCCCAAGATTTAGTCAAGATTTTACTTAAAATAAATAAACCAGTAAGCCCAGAAACTTGATAAGAATAACAGCTTTGTTTTCTTACAAAACACATTGTACTCAGCACCTGCATCTGGCACCACCCCTTAAATGAATAGAGACATATTCATGGTTCAAACACATGAAGAATACTCCTAACTTGTTCTTACTGTGAACAATAAGCTTTTAATGTAAATCAGGCAATGCCTGATAAGTGTTAGAAGGGATGATAAAATCAATTTCACATGTAATCAAACCCCTTCCCATAAATAAGACAACATAATATGCACGAGAGAGAACAAAAGGCATTCATTTCAAACTGTTGTGCAGTACCTGTGGTCTGAGTGGGGCACTTGGTTAATACTTCTGGTGCTCTGAATCCAGGTGTTCCTGCCCTGGGAGCAACTTGCTGACACCTTGTAATAAGAGACAAACATGTTTACAATATAAAAGTTGATAAATAAGTTCTAATTATGGCAATGCTTAGTATTTTTTTTAGGAATATATTTGTGTCAGATGACTAAGCAGCCTAACCCTGCCTTACTCAAGTTTTATAGCAGTCTTAAGTATCTTATAATTATCTAGCATGAAATTGTATTGCACAAGCTAATAGCCTTACTATAGTATCTATTATATTAGTACTTTTTTATTATACTATTTAGTGTAAGGTAATACCACAGAAATACTTATTGCACACTTGCTCAGAATGACCATTTTAGTTTCATTCAACAGCAGCAGCATTTTTGCTAAAGGATTGTTTTCACAGAAGTTTTAAAGTTGAGACTAATGAACCAAAGGCAAAAAATGTACTAGATTCTTGAATGTAGATGCTCTGGCTTTGTATTAGTCTACAGCAAACTAAGGTTCACTGTTTCTGAGTGTTGACAGGAATCTACTTTTTGTTAGATTAACTAAAAAGTGTGAGATTATTTAAAAAAAACACAGATCTTCCCAGAGATTTCTTGTATGGCTCAAAGTGCCTTCCTTCTATGTGTCACTTGTCTTTTGAGTCTGGCAAATTCCTCATGTTTCTGACTTCTGGAATGAACTTGATAGCACCATATTTTGATGGTCTGGGAAGAAAGAGACCCCCGCAGTTTCATGACTGCGCCCAGCAAGCAGAATTCTCTGCATTAATCTGTGTTCCTTAATGTGTGGATAAAAGGCACTAGTGGATCATAACCAAAACTAAATGCAAAGGGATGGAGTTGAACCGAGCTATTAAGATTCTTAACCTATCTATTATTAAAACTTAAACATTCTTTTTAAATGAACAGATACAAAACAGTCACACTTCCTTTTTATTCTCATTTTGTGGTTACCAGAATCCAAACCATTGTCATGATTTAGACCTATTAGATAACTACTAATGACAGATTGATGCATTGTCTTCTCTAAGTGTTGTAATTAACCGGAGTGATTTTCTACAACACGTGTAGGTAGATAATTAAATACAACAACCAAAAGTCATCAACAGAGAATGTCTTTCGTTGCAGATAGTAGTGAACCAATTATTCCATGAATTCCATGAACTCCTGTTTAAAAAGAGCATACTCGGTGTTTTATGGGTTGCAGAGATCAAATGCTATCTTCTGTCTACTAAATCAGCTGTCTAGTAAGTCCAAGTTTTTGAACTTGCTTGACAGCATAGCAGACAATTTTACAACATTATCCAAGCAAATTACCTTGAAAGGCAAACACTGCAAACTCTATCCGTTGCGTAACAGTCACAGATCAGGTTTGAAAGACATCCACTGGCAGCTTTCCTGGCTGCTCCATTGCTCACTGTTTTGGTAGAAAGAATCTTCTTCTTTGTTACGAACTTCCTAGATGAAACATCTATCATCTTTGATTGTTTTATAAGCTGCAAAGGAGATATTTTGGAGAAGGGGACATATTTGAGAGGTTTCCCTTTACATTTAGATAGGCCACTTCTGAAAATGCTAAGACTGAACAGATGCTTATGAACAAAAAGCTGCAATTTTAGAACAGAAGACAAGACAGCAAACTTTTTAACAATATCACAACATCTATAAAACAGACACTGAAGTTTTCTAAATATCCTTATTTCCTCCCCTTCGGAAAACATTTTTCAGTGTTTACTAAAAACAATATACATTACATAATATAAAACTATAAACCAGGTCTTTTTTAAGTTAGTATAATTCTTTTGACTCCATGTGAGAATAAAACCAAGGTATATGAAATGCCACAGCAACATACAGGTACTAGCTCATAATTCTACAGTAAGATGATCACTGTTGGCCAAACTCTCTAATTTAGTTGGGGTTTCCCCCTTATCGTATTAATAGCAATTACAAAAAGTACAGAAAAATATTTATTGCAAGTTTTCTCCCCATTTTCAACTGCTAAATAAAAAAAAAAATAAAGGAAGTTCCACAAGCTAAGTATGTCTTAACTGCAGGGATACATGTGTAGGAAAAAAAGATTAATTTGTCACATAGACAAGTTTAACTAGGGAGACAGCTACATAACTAGTTCTTTAAGAGTTTCAAAAGGGACAGAAATGAAAAATTCCTTGAGCCTTTCAGCAAAGACACTTAATCTGCTCAAAAACTTTTAGTTCCCTGGCATCCTGGAGCACTGTCCAGTCTTAATAGAACAATCAGTTCTATACTTTTTGAAATATGCAACAGATTGCTCTTACTGATGAGTCATACATCTTACTTTTGTACTCAAGTTCTCCTGGTATGTGGAACTATAGACATTGAAATTCCTCTCTCCAAAGACAGAGCGCTGGACAGAATGGTGCAGAGAATCCTCCTACAATACAAGCAAAAGGACAGTAAGGATCCTATTTAATGCAGTCAGCTGGATGCTGACAGTTAAAACGGTGTGAAGTGACATAAAACAAGAACAGCTGCATGGCAAGTCATTTTCAGGCATCACTTTACTGTGGATGAAGGAAACACGGTCTAGACAGAACAGCAAACATGCTTACAAAACAGATCACACCTCCGGAGTGCCCAAAGACAATCTGAATGCCACCTGTACTGCATTTGTTATGCAAGTAAGCAACTAAACATAGATGAATGGTTATTGGATTGAGGAGGAGTTCTATAGTACGTATACTTTAAAAAAAAAAGACTGAAGGCTGTCTAAATAGAACCCATGCTAGGGTTTTATACAGCCTTTGGCATTGTATTCTATCTACAAGATAAAGAATGATGCCAATAGGGTTACGTAAAACTAGCCACTTTGCTAGAAGAACTGTCACTGTGCGTCACGTGAGGACCCTGTAGCCTAGGCACACACGGGTTTTATTCAAGGATTACATCTCCCCCTGTTGGATGAAGTACTGTGTGAATCATACAACTATATTAATGCAAAAAAGATTGAGAACCTTTGCTCCTCTTCCATGTTTAAGCTGCATTTTTGAAAGTGAGCTGGCCTTTTTATCAGCTGCTTTTGAGGCTGACTGTGGAGATATCTGTTTAGGTGCTGTGACACTAACAGAAACTCCATTTCCCAAGGCTATGGTGGGATTATTCTGTGAGCAACTTCCCTGCTGGTCTTCAGAGGGGGCAGTTTTGAGAAGTTCAATTTTTGTATCGGGGGTTCCTTGTGCCAATCCAAAATCTACCAAGGCATACCTGAAAGACACAAATTTAGAATCAGGAGTCGCAAAGTATCCATCAATCAGTTCCATCTCCTATTCATTACTTGTTTACTTAGCTTTTTTTTTTCCCCACATTTTACTGTGTTGTTTATCTGTACTGTTGTCAACATCACAGTCCTATTTTCCTCCTTCTTCTTCTCTTGTCGTACCTCGCTTATCCCCCCAATGTTTTTACCCTGTACCCATCTTACTTCATTGTTTCCTGTCTTAAAAATCTTCTCAAGTGCATATTTTCTCCGATGGTGTTAACAAAATATTCCCATCAACTCACTTTTGGGGCTCTTCTAATCATACAGCTCTGAACCTTTAGTCAACAATCACTACAAGTGATTTGACCCTTGCCGGATTCCCATGGGCAGAGGTCAAAAGTAGCAGTGAAGACAGACAAAACTAACAAGGCTGAGAGTTTTGCCAGACTTCAAGCAATGTTACTAGGATTTACTTGTCTTCCGACAGGTAAGACTACCTTCGTTCACACTTCAGATCTGTCTTTAAAAGAATTCTTTTTTTGCTACAACTACAGAGACAGTTCAGCTGTCTCTGGATCTAATCAAACTCAACTCCATGGCCTCCACACCCAAAGTAGAGATTAAGCTCAAACAAGCTGGAAGGGCAGAATGATGATACAAATTTATTTTGACATATTTTTAAAGAAGTAACATGTCTTAAATTTTTAAACTTGTGTTTTGGCAAAATATAATCAAATCTACCCTACAAACTTTTGCTAAATAGAATCGTAGAATCATTTAGGTTGGAAAAGACCTTTAAGATCATTGAGTCCAACTGTTAACCCAATACTGCCAAGTCCACCACTAAACTATGTCCCTAAAAGCCACATCTACGCGTCTTTTAAATCTCTCTGGGGCTGGTGACTCCACCACTTCCCCAGACAGCCTGTTCTAGTGCTTGACAACCATTTCTGTGAAGAAATTTTTCCTAATATTCAATCTGAATCTCTTCTGGGTGCAATTTGAGGCCACTTCCTCTTGTCCTATCACTTGTAACCTAGGAAAAGAGTCCCACCATCCACTTCATGTCAACCTCTTTTCAGGTAGTTGCCTCCCCTGAGACTCCTGTTGTCCAGGCTGAAGAACCCTAGCTCCATCAGCCACTCCTCATAAGACGTGTGCTCTAGACCTTTCACCAGCTTTGCTGCCCTTCTTTGGCCACGCTCCATCACCTCAGTGTCACAATTGTACATAGCACAATGCTCGCCGGGACAGCTATAGGACTGCTGGCACAGAAATGGTACCTTATTCTATCTATTTCAGCTCTTCACTAAATGCAGTTGCTTTTTACAGTCTTTAAATATTGTAACTTGCAGACAAAAAAGCCCAACCCTACTAGTTATAAACATTAATTCAGGGTAAAGTGAAACGAGCCCAAAGCCAGCTATCTTTTCTGTATCAGTTTTACTCTATCCATAAGTAAAATTAACAAGTTTATACATCACAAGTCAATATTAACTTTCTTATTAAAAAAAAAATACTGATTTTATTCTTCTCATTCTTATTCAAAAATGTAGTACTTGTACTCAATAGTAAAATCATTTTTTCAGGTACTTGTCACTCTGAGGTATATTTAAGTCTCAAAAAAAAATTCCTTCCCTCATCAAATCTCTAAAAATAGAAAAAATTTACAAATTAAAAAATAAAATAAAATTTAAAAGCCTTTTTAGCTTTATTACTTAAGCACATGTTATGCAGCTGGAAGGAAAAAAAGAAAAAAAAAACAACAAACCAAAAGTCTAATTGACTCTGTTCTGCCAAGGCACATATCCCCAAATGAGATCACAATATGGTCATCTGGACAGACTTACTCTTTCAGCTGCCTGTTGTAGAGGAAGTTACTGGGCTTGACATCACGGTGAACAATACCGAAGTAATGAATGCGCCTCAACGCTTTAAACAGATTATACATGTACTCCCTCACTTCTTCAAAGGAAAGAGAATTCAAAATGTCCTGAAAGATCATTTGGATACTGTAATTATGCAACTGCTTTCAATTAAAATGTTTTACCACACATACAAAGTCTGGGACTCACCAAGAAGGATTCATGTTCCAGATAGGGCATAACAATAACCACATGATCATTTTTCCTAAAGCAATATTTAACTCCCATAACGTTATCTTGTCCCCTAGAAGAAAAGTCATGTCATTGAATAAAGTTGAGAAGATGGATGTTTATTTTCCTATATTTCTTAAAAATTTCAGTCAGGCTTTCTTTTACAATCTAACTTCTATTTTGACAGCAGTCTTGTCAGCAGTTATGCTGTTGCCTCTCATTGCTGTGTTCCATTTGAGTACTGCAACTTGCAATAAGGGCTCCACAGACTATCTGTGGGGCCACGGTTTGTAGTTACCACTGCTATTAAATATAGGACCTAATCTTCATGATGCCAACTACTTTAAGAAGGTGCTGTTGAGCACACTGTGGCAACAAGTATTCGTTCCTAAAATCACATTTGCTGATGAAGATTTTTTTCCAAGCACTTTTTCCAAGCATCTCTTAACTGGAATTTTTATCCCAGAGACACAGTATAGAACTTCTCAGATGGAAAATAGTGCCATCTTCAAACTGAGACTACGAGAAAAGGGCATCTGTTAAAGGCAAGACACTCCATCTCTTATTTGCTCTTGATAAAAGAATATACATTTCTGCGGTTAAAAAAAATAAGCAAGTGCCAAAACTAAAAAAAAAAATACAGAACAGTGAGACAATGTTCAGCAGTTTAGTCATGACAACAATAATTTTTTAGTTGATGTACCCTGCTACTGTGAGGCACTGAAGTTCAGCAGCAATTCGCAGAGGGTGGCTGGTTGGAATCAAGTGTTTCAGAGCCATTTTTTCCTCGTATCCTGTTTGTAGTTGTGCCGTGGCCAAGTAAACAGAACTAAAAGTACCTGTAAAGAAGGGAGAAAAACACTGTCTGCAGCATTTTTAATTAGGTCAATTCTGATTTTTACAGAACTGATCTAACTGTTCACAGTCCTACAGTACACTTGATACTACATCAAAAGCAGATTCTAGAAGAGAAGAATGTAGCTCCTTTTTTCTACTACTGAATTCAGTGATCTTGTATACAAGTTTTTTATGTCAGTAAAAATGCAAATGTAACACTGTCTAACTTGCCTGGGACACAGAGCTCTTTGAATGTAAATTTCCTGTCTTTGATTTGCTTTCTTGTTTAGGTAGCTTACTTTCATCTGACATCTAACTCTTCTCCTCCTGCGATGTAAGCAGCTATATAATGCTAATCTGGAAAGCACTGCCTTTACTATTGAAAACACTTCTGAAATTGCTACAGTTTTCTTAATTCTGTTACCTTATTTATAAAGTAAGACTTCTCACATGATGTGTACCTTTACTGCTTGTTTGCCCAGGGCATTGCTCCAAAGGCAGAAAGTGAAAGACACATTTAAGAAAGGAAGTACTCAAACTGTATGATAAACTTAACCAGACATTACATTTTAAGGACAGACAAATATACCTCTTAGAGGAGGTTAATTTATCCTAGGGATCTGTGATATCTGAACACGCAAGTTGAAGCATTCTTCCAAATGCATAAACAGTACAAATTGCTTTTGATTACTTTTTTAAGTATTGTTCTTGCGTCATGCTAGCTCAATAGTCTCTAAGTGATACATCAAAATGCCAGCAAAAACTAAATACTTCTTGAAGTCATAAAATCTAGAGTGCCACAAAATTCAGTGGAATTGATTATAGCTACCAGGGTTACCAAGTTGATCTAAGACATGATTTCTGGTGGTGAGAAGTACTAAAAATGAAAGTGACCCCAGAGCAGAAGCCTAAACTGAAGTTTGTTTTCTCATAATGCTGCAAAACTGCAAGTGGTATTTTTAAAAAGTATTGTTCACTTCCAGGAGCAAAGTCAGAGTGCTATTTATAACCAGAGGTTTTTGGTTAATTATATTTTTTCTTTTAGGCAAAACTCCTTTTTTTGTTTGTTTGTTTTTGAAATTTTGTATTGCTCTGGTGAATAGAGCTGGTTGTTTTTTTCGGGGGGGGAGAGAGTAGGGTTGAGATGAAAACTTTCAGCCAACTAGTCTGCCATCACAAAACAGCTGTAAAACAATTCAGATTCTCATCAACACGTTTGTTTAAAAGTGTGGAGTGTCACAAAGCATTTCAGAGATCAAATGTTTGGAAGTTCCAGAAAATGGTGAAAATCCACACTCGAAAGTACCTAAGACTCTATTTATAGTCATGCCTGACATTTACTGAAGGTATCAGCACTAGTGGCTGTTGAAGGTAAGAAGTACTAAGTGTTCTAAAATTTGATACTGTATGTCTTAAAAGAAAAAAAAAGGTGTGGGGTTTTTTTTGTGTGGTGTGGGTTTTTGTGGTGTTGTTTTTTTTTTAATAAAGCAGCTATCACCTTTCAGTCTCCTCCAGCTCTGCCCACAGGGTTTCAGTGGAAACAAAGCTAACTGCAGGAACAGCAGTTAAGTATGTCAAAACAGAGCTACATATAATATATTTCTCATGTAAAAGAGAAAAAAAGAGTGAAGTGTTAAGACTTCTTTACTGAAATCTACCTCAGAAATTTTTAGGTGTTGAAACTGGGATGCTGGTTTTTTGAAAGGCTTTACTATACCAGATTTTCAAGAAAATATGCTGAAATTGTCCCTAATTAATACATGTATATACTCAGCAACGTAATAGAATTCCTTCAGAGACCAAGAAATAAATCAAAAAGGCATTTGGCTTAAATTACATATATTGGGATCTTAGATTTATACCTTTTATGTTAGAAATACCTGCAGAAATCTAAGTTTAAGCAAGCTAAAATAAATCATTTACCTTCTCCAATTTTTTCCTTAATTTTGAACACGTTTACAAGCTGTGGCACTGCTTCATACAGTTTTTCAATATCTTTTTTGATTCCTGCTGTGGAAGGAATGGGGAAGATAAGTTAAGAAATTTATTGCTTGATTCAATCTCTGATCTATACTTGAGATCAAAAATCACACTTCAGTTCATAGCACTTTGAATTCACATGAACAGGGGAAAAACCAGCAGACAGGTATCAATCCCAGCTGCCATTATCATCTGCATACTTGATATCTTTGTTGTTCTTATAAGCTGCAGCATTTAATTTTTTTTTCTTTTCTTGGTTAGTAAGACATCAGATTACAGCTCATTGATTAATGGTTTAATGAAATTAAAAGGACAAAAAAAAAAGGACAAACCTGTAATAGCTGTTCCTGTAAGACAGGAGAACATCCATAGGATGCAAATCAAAAATGTTGGGAAAAAAATTATATATTTTTTGTTTTAAAGATCAAGAATGCAGTCTTTCATACTGTTATTTAAAACAGTAAACACCAAAAAACGTATTTGCTCTGCAGTTAGGTTGTTGCACTTTGTGCTGCGATCACTAGATGGCATGACAAGGATGTTGTACTGTATTTAAAGAAATCATGCAGTTTTCCATTCCATTTATGAATCCTTGTACTTTAAGTGTTCTCTATAACCTGCATAAGAATTCACTTCTTTTGAAGCTATGAAGTATATAGAAGCTGTGACTGATTTCTGTAAAGCAGGGGTAAAAAATGTTTTATACAGAAATAAACACAAACTGGAAAGTCAATCAAGTGGGAAAAAAAAGTATATATTTTCCATGCTATAAATGGTAAATTTAATAAATATATAAATTATATTGTATACAGAAAAATGTCCTATGTTTTACCAAGACAGTAAGTCAAAAGCAATAATTATTTTCAAAATATCACTGATGTGTTAGAAGCAAAGTATGGATTAGCATGCATCCCCAACCTTCTCCATTAGCTTGCTTTATATAGCAACAAAATCTAAAATTCACCTAAGGAATCCTTTCTTCCTGGTAAGACTCCAACAAATGAGTTGGTAATTCAAGTTATAGTTAACATTCGATTGTAATTTATTATGTTTTTCAAAAATTTATTAAAATTAACATGCTAAAAATACTTTTGAGAACTGAAAACTGCTGCCTCTTACTATCCATTTAGGTGCTGGGTTGTTTTTTTTTCCCCTTTAACTTGTTCCCTCTGCTTCTCTAAGTTGTTTTAAGTAATTTCAGAGGGGGATATTTCAGGAATGAAAAAAAGTCCTACACTACACACCAAATCCAATAACATTCATTTGTTTTATCAACAAATACAAGTAAAAGGTTAATCCGTTCTGCTAGGAATCATATTTTTCTTTTTAAATATAAAATATCCTAGAATAAAAATTATCAGACTTCTACTAAAGGTCAAGGTGTATAGGATGCTGTGTCTAATAATCCCCAAAGGAAAAAGCTAAGGAAAAATCAGTCAACTGTACAGTTATTCTGATTATTTCCCAATTTTACAGAGCCACATTAAGTTAAGCATCTTGAAAAGTCGGAAATTAAGAGTTTGAGGAATCACTTCACTTTCCTGTCAATATAGTAAAAAATTTATGTTGAAAATAACACTAAAATTTAAGGAAGTTACTACATAGAACATTTTTTTAATTGATAGCATTCATATGGCCCATGTGCTCAGAACACAATTAAGAAATTTATCTATTATTACTGCTGTAATTCTTGTTCTTTGCCATTAAAAAAGAATTGTTGACAAAAAGCTTTATTGCTTAAAAAGTAGTATTTCCAGCTACCTTGCCCAGTAATTTCAACCTTTTACACAAATGCTTGTTTATTACATAACAAATGCAAGACATTCAAGAAAGCTTTCTGCAATCTTCAGAAAATACAGATGGGAAAGGCTGATATTTGTACCATGTTCCATTTTCCCCAGGAATATTCAAAGACGTTAGGAGATGAAACTAACCTGGGAGGTCCCAGTTGACCAGAAGCCAGCAAATGTGATGCCCATCTACAAGAAGGGCCAAAAGGATGATACTGGGATCTACAGACCATCATTCTGACCTCGGTGCCAGGGAAATTTATGGAGCAGGTCATCTTGAATGCCATCGTATGGGTTTATGAAAGGCAGGTCCTGCTTGACTAACCCCATCTCCCTCCACAAGGTGACTCTCCTAGTGGATGAGGGAAGAGCTGTGGACATTGTCTACCTGGACTTTATTAAAGCCTTTGACACTGTCTCCCACAGCATTCTCCTTGAGAGAATAAATAAATACACCTTGCACTGGATAAAAAAATGGCTGGGTAGCCAGGCCGAAAGAGTGGTAGTGAATGGAGCTAAGTATGGCTGGTGTCTGGTCACAAGTGGTGCTCTCCAGGGTTCAGTACTGGGGCCTGTTCTCTTTAATATCTTTATTAATGATCTGGATGAGGGGTTTGAGTGTACCCTCAGTAAATTTACAAGTGACACCAAGCAAGGGGTGTGTGTCAATCTGCTAGAGGGAAGGGAAGTTATACAGTGGGACCTAGACAGGTTAGATCAGTGGGCCAAGGTTAACTGAATGGGGTTCAACAAGGCCAAGGGCCAGGTCCTGCACTTGGGTCATAACAACCCCATGGCAAGTTACAGACTTGGGGATGTGTGGTTGGAAAGCTGCAAGTTGGAAAAGGTCCTGGGGGGATTGATTGTCAACTAAATATGAGTCAGCAGTGCGTGCAGGTGGCCAAGAAGGCCAATGGCATCCTGGCCTCTACTGGAAACCCTGGGCCAGCAGGAGCAGGGAGGTGATTGTCCCCTGTACTCAGCACTGGTGAGGCCACACCTTGAAGATTGTGTTCAGTTCTGGGCCCCTCACTATAAGAAGGACAGA